>JAAPAO010000027.1:0-124239 GCA_013115145.1 Perkinsus chesapeaki | reverse complement strand
ATAGGAAATATGTTACTAGTGATACGGAGGAGGAGATATAATAGAAAGGAGTTTGATAGGAAATATGTTACTATTGCGGAAATCAACTACCCAACGACCAAGACACCCATGAAAGCTACCATCACATCGAACATGCCTAAAAAATCCGAGCTGTGCTCCCGCGCCTCCAGGCCCACATGACCCGCAAGACGTCCTCATTACTTTTTATCACATCGACCGATGTCCCTAAAGAAGTAGGGGACGCACAGCTCCGCCTTCACACACGAGGCGTATCCTGACTTCGCCTGTTGATCGGTCCACAACAGCTCGTAACCAGGCTCATCAGAAAACAGAGAACCCGACATGAGTCAAGGATAACACACTAATTAAGCCCATTCCCGCAGACCGTGAACTCAACCTTGCTCGGTAGAAATAAAGAGATGGCTTAATGGTATTCTTCAAAGTAAAGACAAGCGCCTCCTGCTGCCGCTGATATTGCCAAATAGTGGATGACAATCGCATTATCATCCCTGAAAAATATCGGCCCATCTACAATAATCTAAATGAATACTTCACAGCCGCTGCTGCAGCTCGACTACCACCACCGCCACTTCTTCCTCGTAACCACTACTTGTTCTGCGAGTACAACCTCACTCCAACGCTCTGACCGTTGATCCAATGGCGCTGCTCCAGGACGTACTGAGCCACCGCCTCGCTGGCGAAAGTGCAGAAACCGAATCCACGAGAGGCATTAGTCTTCCTATCCTTTACAACCGTCGAATCCAACACTTGTCCGAATTGGGAAAAATGCGCCCGGATGTCCTCATCGGTGGTGGTGAGACTGAGGCCTCCGATAAAGAGCTTATTAGCAGCATTAGGCGTAGTGCTTCCATGGCGTCTATTAGCTCTCGGGCCACCAGCTTCAGCATGTCCCACATGCCCAACAGCAACCGTCTGATTAACCGCAGCCGTCGGCAGTCGGCGACCATTGATACGTGTAGCGCTCTGGTCCGGCGCCGGAAACGGTAGCTCGCTCCCGTCAGCACCGAACAGCAGAGGTCTATACTGAGGATCGGGGAGCTCGTTCACCGGAGAGTTGCGATAATGCTCGACATTGCGCTCAAGGCCCTGTACGCGGGCCCAGCAGACCGCGCATATCTTCACCGACCTTACCGCGGGCAGTTGGTAACCGTCGAATACCTCCATAAAGCGGACAGCATAATCATGATGGGCGAAATTAATAAAGGCATATCCCATATTGCAACCGTTCTTGAAGTCGACCGGCAAATAAAAGAAATTATACATCGTCCGGAAGCCTTTCTCATCAATAGCTTCCAACAGGCTGGACTGGGTATACTTATTGGGAATATTCCTCAACATCACCGTCGACAGCTCTTCGACAGTCTCACCACTGTTGCTATCTTGATTGTAGTTGGGCGAAAATGGCGGAGTATTAACCTGGGGAGCTGGAGACACCCCTCCCTTCAGCTCCTCACTAACCGCCTCCAGCTCAGCCCCTACCGGAGGCATCAGACTTGTTGGCTTATCTTCCCCCATGGTGCCAGGCGGACACGTTGATGCCCTATTAAACACACTGGGCTTGGCAACACCAAACTCCAGAAACGTGTTCTTAACAATACCCTCGCCACCACCGACAGGGACCTCCCCACTGCCCCCCGGCGGCGGCGACACACCATCCATAATGTGCTCGAGGAGCCTGTCATTATCATCGACGAGCCGAGGGGAGCCTGCGGGCTGCAGACCGGCACCAGCGGTGGCACCGTTGTCAGGTTGAACCTTCATCACTACTACAGAATCACAAAATGCTGATGACACGGCTTCCCGTGAAAGTACGCGGCGCGACATAGGCGGAGCGAAGCGTTTCATGTTTTACAATTTTCATATACTCGTACGCAACAACATTAAGGTGACAACTAAGCTATAACGGCGGCGGCGGGTAGTGGTAGCAGCATTTAGTAGACTGGCATTGGCGGTCGCAATGCCTTTTAATGATACCAGCAATAAGACTAATACCAATTAATATAAATTAATAACAACAACGACCAAGGCAACCAACACTACCGAATGACGGCGGTGTTGACCACCAAGGACGACACGGACAGAAATGCACCACCCAGGCCCGAGGGCCTGTGGAGCTTCAGTAAACGGTGGTAGGGGCCGCCGCCGCCGCCGGCTGGCTAGCGACGGCATTATAACTAATGTTGTTGTTGCTGCCAAATGAGCGGCGGCAACAACAATTATTACAAGACTCTACGTGCTATCGACGTCACCTTGACAGAACAGTGACAGGTTCAAAACACATAAACTGCTGTCTTAAACAGTAATTTCAACAGTATCTTCTGCAGACTCGCTGGCAGGATGCAAATCGACCGCATTGCCGGTAGGGTCCATCTCCACATAGTTGGCGACAACCAATGAGTCGGTATCTGACCATAAGGACACTGCTAAATCTGGATAAAACAGACTCCATCAAACTGGTCGACACTTCCGAAAAGATATAGGAAGCACTCCCCAAAGTATCCCTAGTATGGTATCCCCTTCCTCAAAGAGGGATACCAGTCCAGGTCACGTATGAAGCAACAAGCAGCAGCAAGCATGGTCACAGGGTAGTCCGTGCTCGAACCAACATCAGATGACGGAACTGGGACGGGAGAAAGATCTGTAAAAATATGCCAGGCTTGGAAGATACAGCAACATTAGTAAGTTTAAACATCAAAAATAACAACGCTCGGATTGGGGATAAGGATCTTATCGAAAGAGATTAAATCAATATGGATTTTAATAATAATAGCATTAATAATTCAACAAGCCGTCTAATAGCATGCATCCTCGAGCACAGGAGTCTTACTGCCAACTTGGAGGGGTACATTAGGGATGACTTCACCATCAAACTTGTCCTCCGGCTCGCCCCAACTGAGACAGAGTCCAATCAACTACCCAAATTGCAGCAACTCCGCTGTTCGCTCACCTGCATGCCGTGTCGATCAACAGTGTACCAAACTTGATCCTCATGTAGCCGTGCTCACCCCAGAAGCTCCCCCAGGAGTTACGCATTATCCAATACCTAACAAACAACAGAAATACACATCCGCTCATCGCCGACCCGTGATGGCTAAGCTATGAAACATCCTAATACACTACTTTGCATTATCAGCGTCGTGATGATCGGTCTGGAGTTACCAAACACTCACGATCAGAGCTGGATGATATAACGAATAGCATCCGAGCAGAAAATTATAATCATTATTTTTCGGCGGTGTCGGCCTGGGTTAAGCATTTCAACAGTTATTTCCCTTTATTAATGAGCTGATGTGTTGAGGTAGCTCCTCTTACTCATCTTTGGATTCCGGATCTAGTCCCCAACCAACCAAAGATACTTCATGGTTGATCTCGGCATCAGCCTTATCCTGGTAGAATACTCCGCCCTCGTAGCTGAAGATGAAGAGAAAGATACTTATGATACAACAAAAATGCACCGACGATAGTCAATTTTTCGAAACCCGAATGGTACAGTGAAAAGTACAAAAAGGGCTGGGACACAAATTGTGTCGCACAATAATATTCCGGCACGTGCTCCCAATCATCCGACACAAAGCGTTATTCCGCCGCCTAGCAACGTGAACAAGTAGACCGATGAAATACAACAGGGAAGTGAACTTCAGTGGTATCGCCGCCTTAATAGATTCCAGGGTTGACTCTACTACGGTATTACTAGATAACGGTACCACCATACAGATGTACTATGAATAAGAATTTTCGGGGTTGTCCACAACCGCGAATAGCCTTATTCATCTATCTAGATGGAAGACGACGTATCCATATAAGATATATACATATAGTCATACCGACTTACTCATCCATCTGCTGGGTAGCATCGACTCCACATCCCACAGGCCCTCTTTTCCATATCTCCCTTTTGATCTGGTCAGCAGTTTCGAGGCGCGCGAAATCCTTAATACGCCTAATAACCGTAACTGACCCTTCATCTCCACATAATCAGCCCACCATGTCCGGTAGTTGGCCGTGGCCTTGCAGCCCTCAGGGCCATCAGTGCACTCCATGCAACGAGCCTCAGCTGGACACCATCCCAGGAAGTCATCGAAGTTTGTAGCGGTGTAGCCTCGGCAAGTGTCATGAACCTGACACGGAATTACACAGAAGCTTATTATTATCAAGTTCAGATATCGAATGACAGGGTGGTACTGAACCACCCTAAACCAACTATGACACGTGGGCGAGCGATATACGCATTGCTGGCACGTTTATTGGTGTTAAGATAGTTTAAAGAGCAAACTTACGAACAATTAGCATTGAACTCGTTATATTGAAAGACCACTCGGTAGGTCATATAATTTTGTAAAGGGGGTTATGTTACTATTTATCATTATTTAGACCAGCAATATAATAACATTTTAGTCCAGGCCATCTTCAATCGACCGAAAAGACTACAGGAGATTAGCCGATCACAAATACATATTCAATGGCACAGTAACATTGGTTTACTGTTCATTATATAGTGAAATGATAACATCTCAATCGTCTTAGTCAGAATTTGCTCAACATTGCTCAGAACCGTCGCTAGTGGCAACCGTAACGGTCACAATCCCCATTATGGGGACCCTATACTAAAGTACAGAGTTCGTCATATCAGGTTTGTTGATATAAACGGTTTATAATAAACCTATCAAGATTAAACTACCGCAGAGACTCACCGCGCCATAGGTATAAAAGAAGTCATAAACTCCGTACTTGTCACCGCCATAGCAGTCACCTCCACCACGGCAGTTGATAACCTGAGACCATAATGTAATAATAATCTCCCTAGAGCCAACTGTTGTGCCCGGGCACACACGAACGTGTGTAAGCAGGTTCTGCCTGGTAAAATATCGAATGGATTTAGTGAAGAAATTCTATGCCTCAGCTGCCGAACGACACAAACAGATACTCCCCCATACTGGAGATGGTACTAATCCACGCGACGAATGAGAATAGAAATGAGTGACACCCCACCTCCTTACCTGCTGAGGAGATATCGCCTTGTTCGGCCACCGACGGTCGGATTTGATAGTCAGTCTATCCGCGAATGCAGAAGTTGCTGAAGAGAAATGATCAAATGGAAATAGTGGGTGATCGATGAGCCTACATGCAAAAGCCCAGCAGCCTCCACAATAGCTGGGGTTGTGCTGGTTGCGAGTGAAGGAGAGATAGTTGTTGCCGTTGACGTCACGCCAATCCCATGACTCTGAGAAAACGACAATCTTATTAGTCTTATAATACTAAACGAAGAGTACTAAACAAATGCGAAGTGGTCAACTTATCAACACACAAGCATGAGTAGCGACGTGCCGGGTTTCCGTGATGACCTACAGTCTGAACCGTTGCTATCTCCCGAAAGTTTTTATAACTTCTGAGAAAAGGAACTGAATTATTACTACAAAATTCTAAAATTTTTGGGAAATCTTTCCATTTTTAGTTAGTCTTCACAGAACTTGTCCTATTTTGCGACAAGTACAGTACATGGAAATTGACGCACATCGCAACCTCAGCCATTAACTAGGCAACGCGATCCCCGCGCAAATACGACGACGCTGTGGCCGAAGTATTCGTCAGAGATTTACTTACTCGGCAAGTCTTCGTTAGCCTCATTCGAGACTTGTACGCCAGCAACCTTGGGCACCTACCACCAGAACGATATATGATTGTAGATGAGAATAATGAACAACTCACGCATAGGTAACATGTGGAGTTGTCAATGGCACGGGAATCCAGTACCTGAGGGCAGCTCGAAAGGGGTAGTCGAGAGGAGGCTAGTTGATAATGATGATGCTACCTTATAATAACCAGTCTCACACTGACAAGTGGGATCTTGACTGCATACCATGGAGTAGGTTGAACCTAAAGTGGTGGGCATCAGGAGGGAGAATAGGGATAAGTAATGGTTTTGGGAAACGGAAGATAGTAGGGAGTTGAGGCAGTAAACAGGAATCATTCCTCTTTCCCTTGCTTGCCGTACCAGCTCAATGGTACGTGTTAATAAAGTCATTGAGATAACTAATCACAATCCTTACGGCTTAATGTCAGTGACAACTTCACGAAAATTGAGGGTATCAGAATAACACGGAAACTTTCGGAATCTCGACATGGCGAAAACGCCATTTGTTCCCAAAGCTAACGAGCCGAGACGAATCCTTTCTACAAATCCCAGGTAAGCAACTCACATATGTTCGTAGGCTTCGGCGTCGCCTTGTAGCCGCCTGCCCTATTCGACGGTTTATCATACTTACGCTCAGAATTCTGAAAGAGAACTGATGCCCAGTCCAGACGAGATAACCTTACATCGACAATAAAGGGGCGTTCAACGAGGAACTGAGGATCGGGGGAATCCACAGTAGCTTGCTCACAGTGCTGAGCAAGAGGGGCCTCTGGTGTGGCCGCCTAAAAAGGAGACAGAAATTGTGTTACGCGTTAGAAACAATGCGAATATAAATGACACTTTATATGAATAACTGTAGCTATGAAGGGAATCCGTATAAGAGGTTTCCTGCATAAAACCGCTTCCTCAGAATGTCAGAATACTTGTATATAAAATCCAAGCTGTTAGTCCAGCTAGAACCAGCAATGACAGCCATGGCTCCAATTACATAAGCACCGCACAGAGAGAGAGGTTTGGTCTGATTTTGCACGATGAAGCTTGCGTGGCATCGTCATTTCTCCAACCGGTCAGGAGATTTGACGGACTGGTGGAACGACTGATCCATTCCTTACTCTCACGTAAGCCCGAATGCACTCTGAACTTTTTCGATCTCCCGATACCTACTTTATCGCCACCCATAGCATGTCCCCTCCTAGGCTTGTTGCCCTTGGGCAACTCGTTGATAGCATACTCATGCATCTTGCCCTGACAAGCCCTGCGCCACTTGTAGCGCCGACTAAATTCCTACATCCGAGCCACGGAGCGTGAGATAACCAGATTCAGGGACCACATCCCCAATGCTCTTTGACACTGCGGGGGTCATCGGGGCAGTGTACCTCGAACAACGGCAGATTCTCGAAATGTACCAAACTTTCTGCCGAGCAACTCGGAACAAGGCAGGCGTGACTTCTCCGTACTGAAACACTCTTTAAGGTTTTCTCGGGTAAGCCCTCAAATTTCATAATCAGATCAACCAGCCCTCCCGCTTTTCTAGTGGGAGAGCTATCGAACTTACAACACTGTATTATGTATTTGCTTATATTATAAGTCTGATAGGTATTACTCTCAGTTACTAATAGATTGGAAATGCGTAATTTCATTATTTTCAACCTCCTCCCCATTAAAGCTCCATCCTCAAACCGCAACCTGTAAAGAGCATCCCCTCTACTTACTTCACCGAGGGATACAATGTCCAGTCCTTCCATGCATCAGAACTGAACAAGAGAACGATATGAGGATAATAATTGGTAGGCAAATTACTTCACAGTTGCCCAAACACAACCGGCTTTCTCTACGTGACCGTTAGCGGAGCGACGCAGTTTAGCCCAGCCATGATCGCCCCAGTTCGACCCTAACAAGAAGACACTTCTATTGCAATCCCGAGCCAAAGACCTTACCGAAGGCGAAACGGGCGATCCAGAATTGTGAGCCTGCCAAAATGAAATCCATAAACCACCACACGAAAGGGCCTTCGGCTACCATCCGCGTCGACTCCCCAGCCGGCAACCTCCGCTGCGTGATTCGGCTCTGCTGCGTTGTCAGTGTCAGAGAAATCCCAGACCGAGTCGGCTCGGTAACTGCAGATATTCCTCAACGGAGACTTGATCACAGGAGCTTACTTCGACCGGAAAGCTTCATCGACGTGCATGTGGCAGACGACCGGCCCACGGGCTTTGATCTCCGAGCGGATCGCTTGCTCCCCCGACACGGTGCCGAACTCCTCCACATGGAAGGTGTCATATTTCTTAGGGATCTCGCATGCTCCATTTGCAGAGCAAGTGCTACATCTGACCAGAAAAGCTTGATCCTTCACGGGAATTGCCAGACGTACAGTGTCGAGCCTAGACAGACATCACCAGTGTCATGGCCTTTGCCAGTGAAGGGCGAACAGGTCTCATCAGTGATACCCTTCTCCTTTATCTATCAATACCATCCAACAACAAACTGCGACCACATGGCTTACATATCGCATCGCATCGATGACGCCTCCACCTCGGCAACCATTACCGATCTCATAACCGCAAGTAAGCAGCGGCTGTGGAGAAAGATTGACTTCAGGGAAGGCAGCCTTCCTTTGTATTTTGATACGATCGGAAAGTGCATGAACAGCAGCGAACGCCCAGCAGCCAGAGCAGGCTCTGAGGGGGGAGGTATCTTTGGAAATTAGAAAGCGCTGACCTTGGGTTAGAGTAGCTGCGATCAGTGGTGACCATGTTTTCGCCGTTTATGTCTCGCCAATCCCAACTTGAAGGTAGTTCTTCAGCCTAAAAATAATTTCCTATAAAAAAAACCTATCTTGCATCTTCCTCGGGTCGACCTAAGATACCCCTCCCTTACCGAAAAGCGAGGTAATGCAGTGTAGACTTCTTCCGTCGCATTGCGAGGCTTCAACGCGCATGGCGCTATAAAACGTGCAGCCTCCGTGAGCTGGAATAAAACGGAGGTAATTGATACGATTTTCATTGATAAAGATATAATCTATCTGAATCAACCACCTTGGCGTATCTTGCGTTTCCCGGACCTTCGCCGATCCCGGCGATGCTTAATGAGCGAACAACCTGCTTCCTCAGCGCGCAAGGGAACGCTACCACACAAGCATTGCTCAGGCTTTGGGTTCTAGAGACTTCCTAGTAGGAAGGCGCATCAAAATTTCCCGTAGACGCGAACGTGCGGCTGGCGGCAGCCTCGAGTTGCCATCCTGGCCGCCACGACCGTAGTCAAATCCACTGGTAACGAATCTCACTGGTGAATAACTCTGCCCGGAAAGAGAGGGTTCCACAATGCCGGGCAGCAGCGATCACCGATGACAAAATGAACACTGAGCGCCACCGCCACAATTTGTCAAATATTTCTAAACTCGAATAAATCGCGCTCGCCCAGAAGATAATGAATCCTGCGCTGTCAGGTCACAACGATTTCACAAAGATCGGCTAAGTGCGAGCTGAAGAATCATAACGATACTCGTGCAATTAGTCATAACGGTACAACATTAGAACCTAATGGTACCAGCTTTCCTTCGAGAGCTTTCAGTCCTTCTTTGTAGCGTGGAAGTATTAATTTAGATTGTATTTGTACATAACAATTTTACATTATTTTAGTGTACATTTTGTAACTTTTCATTGTAGATATCTTTTTTGTTATACCTTTAAAATACTAATGCCCGCTCGTGAAGAACTCAAGTATCAGTCCGAGCTTATCGAGACCGCTCATGCTATGTGCGCTCCCGGTAAGGGCCTTCTGGCTGCCGATGAGTCCACCGGTACCATCAAGAAGCGTTTCGATGACGCCAACATAGAGAATACTGAGGAGCACCGTGCTGCCTACAGGTCTCTACTTTTCACTACTCCTGATGCCGGCAAGTACATCTCTGGTGCTATCATGTACGAGGAGACTCTCTTCCAGAAGAACGCCGAGGGTGTACCGATGGTAGACTTGTTGAAGAAGCAAGGTATCATTCCCGGTATCAAGGTCGATAAGGGACTTGTCCAACTCGCTGGTACCGATGGTGAGACCGCTACTCAGGGACTTGATGGTCTTGCTGAGCGTTGCCAGAAGTACTACGAGCAGGGCGCCCGCTTCGCCAAGTGGAGAGCTGTGATCAAGATTGATGAGGCCAAGCAGATGCCCACTGAGCTTTCCATTGAGGAGACTGCTCACACTCTTGCCCGTTATGCCTCTATCTGCCAAGCCAACGGTCTTGTACCCATCGTCGAGCCCGAGGTTCTCGGTGATGGTGCTCATACGATCGAAACCGATGCCTACGTGACCGAGAGAGTTCTCTCTGCCGTCTTCAAGGCATTGAACGATCAGCATGTTCTCCTTGAGGGTTGCGTTCTCAAGCCTAACATGGTTATGTCCGGTGTTGATTGCCCCGAGCAAGCTTCCCCCGAGAAGTGCGCTGAAATGACTGTCCGCACTCTCAAGCGCACTGTTCCTCCAGCCCTTGTCGGCGTACTGTTCCTTTCCGGTGGTCAGAGTGAGGAGGAAGCCTCCATTCATCTGAACGCTATGAACCAGTTGAAGGAGGCCCGCCCCTGGCCTTTGACCTTCTCCTTCGGTCGTGCTCTTCAGCATAGTGCTATCATGACCTGGGCCGGCAAGAGCGAGAACACTGAGGCCGCTCAGAAGGCTTTCATTACTCGTGCAAAGGCTAACTCCGAGGCTCAGCTCGGCAAGTACGAAGGTTCCAGTGATGCTGCTGCCAACAAGTCTCTATATGTTAAGAACTATGTTTACTAAGCATATATCAGAAGCTCTTCGAACCCTTGCTTTTGAAGGTTATTGATTACTTTCCTTTCACCACAACCAACACCTCCATGAGCAGAGGATACAGTCTATACTGAAGTTTTCCATTCAATCTTAATTACCTCTCCTGTGGAGTTGTTCTGTCAATTCGTGGCTTAAGTAGGGTATCCTAGTCTAGGGTAAGTTTCAAGTGTCGAGCTCAATTGAGTATCGCTGTAAGTAAGCTTGAGCATCATCCCTCTATTAGATTTCTGAGGTATTGGTAGGAAAACGGTCATCTCATGCGTTAACATGGATTCTGAAGGTTGATTCAATACCGTTGGAAGTATCGGCCTGAATCTAAACTTGCTAGTCCCGATCATTGAAAGTTGTGTTGGTATTACTGGCTCTTGGTATCTTTAGCTCAGTATCGAAGATGGCGACATCTCAGTGGCCGATACCACAATCATAGCAACTTTACTTGTCAATTTATTTCGCAGTTACCTAGCCCAGCACGCGTGGCACCAACTGCGCAATCGGTAGTCACGCCCTGGTTGTAGAGAACTAACGTGAATCATGCCGTTCTGGAGGAAGCCCTGATACTTCCATTAGTAGGCCTTCCACGTTCTCGTCACTCAGTAAATTGTTCACTGCGAGTTTCGGCTAGTATAACAGTCACAGCGGTGATGGGGACAGCAACACACAACTTTCAGCGTAAATAAGCGATGCCTGAAAGTGCGCTTAACACAAGTAGGAAAATCGATGAGCATTTCAGCGTTGTTTAGATCCTTTCCTCCCAAACGATTCTCTAATGTTGGTAGGGCATTTGTCCAGCGTGATTTTGGCAGCAGTTATTGACTTGTTTTATTCGAACATGCCCGCTCGTGAAGAACTAAAGTATCAGGCCGAACTTATTCAGACCGCCAACGCCATCTGCACTCCCGGCAAGGGAATCTTGGCCGCTGATGAGTCCACCGGTACCATCAAGAAGCGTTTCGATGCCGCTGGTATCGAGAACACCGAGGAGCACCGTGCTGCCTACAGGTCTCTACTTTTCACTGCCCCTGATGCCGGCAAGTACATCTCTGGTGCTATTCTCTACGAAGAGACTCTCTTCCAGAAGAACGCCGAGGGTGTACCGATGGTAGACTTGTTGAAGAAGCAAGGTATCATTCCCGGTATCAAGGTCGATAAGGGACTTGTCCAACTCGCTGGTACCGATGGTGAGACCGCTACTCAGGGACTTGATGGTCTTGCTGAGCGTTGCCAGAAGTACTACGAGCAAGGTGCCCGCTTCGCCAAGTGGAGAACTGTCCTGAAGATCGACGAGGCCAAGCAGATGCCTTCTCAGCTCTCTATTGAGGAGACTGCTCACACTCTTGCCCGTTATGCCTCCATTTGCCAAGCCAACGGTCTTGTCCCCATCGTCGAGCCCGAGATCTTGACCGATGGCAAGCACACCATCGAGACTTCTGCCTACGTGACCGAGCGAGTTCTCACCGCTGTGTTCAAGGCATTGAACGACCAGCATATCCTTCTCGAGGGATGCCTTCTCAAGCCCAACATGGTCACTGCTGGTGTCGATTGCCCCGAGCGCCCCTCTGCTCAGAAGATCGCCGAGCTAACCGTCCGCACTCTTGCTCGTACTGCTCCCCCGGCCCTTGTTGGCGTGACCTTCCTCTCTGGTGGTCAGAGTGAGGAGGAGGCCTCTATCAACCTATCAGCCATGAACCAGCTCCCCACGGAGCGTCGCCCATGGGCTCTTACTTTCTCCTACGGTCGTGCCTTGCAGGCTAGTGCCATCAAGACCTGGGCTGGTAAGGAGGAGAACACCAAGGCCGCTCAGGAGGCTTTCCTTGTTCGCGCCAAGGCCAACTCTGAAGCCCAACTCGGCAAGTATCAGGGTTCCACCGATGAGTCTGCTAAGCAGTCTTTGTACGTGAAGAACTATGTTTATTAGACTGCTTGATGACAATTATTTTTCTCAAACAGTGGCATACGATTATTGTAACTGTATCAAGTTACGAGTGTACGCGTGATGCGCTAAAATTTATAGAGTTGCGTTGTTAGTGATATAGTTAACAATCATAGGAGTCCTTTGACAGGACTATGAGAAGCATATGGTTCTGTGTAACACAGACTGTGTTCTATGGAGAAGTGTGATCAGTGCCCTATAGTACCAGCACCGTTTCGCTCTTGCTCCTTCTACCAAATCGGTCGAATAGTGATTCTTGTGACAATGACTTTAATTCTAGAATTCGATGTCTTGCGTGGTGTATGTGGTGGTGATGCCTCACACATCGGGTATCAACAAGAGCAAGACCGATTATTGGCCTACAGCCAGAAGCTACTAGAACGCGCACCATTTGTTCTAATAACCTCAACGCCTGTCTTTGAAACCGTTCCGTTCACGACCACGTTGTAAAACGTGATTCGAGAACGAGAAGTAGTCTACTGTACAACAATACCTTGCCGACGTGCGGTTATCCTGGCATATGCCCAAATCAAACCTCGAACACAATAACGATATTACGCTAAACCGGCATTATGCCACCTTCAGCAAGGCAAGGTGCAACCGCTATACTAGCTTAGCCCACACTATGTTTGTACACCGAAAGCTTGGTCGTATGGAATGATCAGCATCGATGGCAATGAAAATGAAGGGAACAATTGCAAGATGGTGGAATCAATCGCTGCATATGGTTGGCAATGGCGGGTGACTACCGAAGAGAAAATGGGCGGAATCCGCTAAACCAATGATAACGGTATATCGACGAAGGAGACTACCAACACAATTGATGGGAACATATTCTGTGGGGTATAACAAAACGACATGAGTGAGTTCCCTTAACGAGTCCTGATTGGTATGCGAGAAGACGCCGATGGGTGCTTCGTATAAACCACTACACCGTCAACAGCTTGAAAGGCGAAGGCAGTGAGGCGATCACTGAAACGTAGACTCAAGCACCTTGAATCTAGGTGGCGGTCGGAGCCCCAGATCATTCGCTCGGTGCAATCTGTACCATTGAGGGTCCCGAAGATACCCGTGTCATTTCCAGTGACCTTATAGAAGCAGTAGTAGGCTGCTTTCCAGGATACCAACCAAAATGTCACTTGCCCAGTATAAGTGAAGTCGGCCCTGATGGGGACACCGTTTGGAACCTCTCCCACAACATCGTAGCGGGCCTCGATGCTCGCCTCATAAAGAGCTGGAACAATTAGTAAAGTAAATAGCTTCATTATTCAATACGCAACTTCAGTTAGAGGGGTTCGGACCCTTGTGAACGATTATGGTTATTCCGGACGATGTGTCACGGTGACACCACGGGAAGACAGATTCACATGCGTCACGTGGCCAAAGTGATGTTGCGACATCCTTGCTGTAGACAGCGCCTCCTGCCCAGGTTCATTGGGCAAGAGAGAAGCAGGCTGTCAACGCCCCTCAGCGACCAGCTTTTCTTGGTGCGCGGTTTCCTTCTTTGTTGAAACCTCTGTACTAGGCCGTGAGGCCTCTGCGCGCTCGGGGGAGGGGCCCCCAACAAGAAGTGCTAGTGTAGGTGAAAGTGATGAGCAAATATCACTGATAAGTAATGTGCAGTAGCGTAGTGCGCTAAGCTTAGCAACCAAAAAGATTGTGAGTAGAGCAGTTACTGGTAAAGTGAGGTGCTGCCACGATCACCGTCTTCACCAGACGCTTGAGCAGCCAAGAATCGAGTGAACCTTCTAGTAACGCGACTCGCAAGAGGCATAAGAAATCAATCAAGACTTCTATTCTGGAGTGGGCCCGAAGCGCACAGGGTTCTCACGGGAATAACATAGCTTTCAGTCGTGATCGCCCAAACGGTGGTGCGTGCTACAACTATGGGCACAGACATAGACTAACATGGGATGAATGTATTATAATGGATAGAGATAACACAGCTTCTCGAGTTAAGACATACCCTTTCGGAATCACTGGGATAAACTAGGTCTGAACATACATAAACCAGAACCTCCGAAAAAGGACCAACAGAGTGCACCCTCGAGGCATTCGTCCTGAATGGTGAGCTTAACACGAAGGATGAGCCTCGACTTGCTTACATCGTTTGAGGAGCATGTCAGGAAGCAAAGACCATCTATACACGACTCCGTTCGTCCTTCGGGGGGAGTTGGACACTTATTTTCATCTGAGCACTGCTGAGTGCATACTTGGATAGCACCACCCAAGGCAAACACGAGTATGCCGGCGCATTCACACTCAGGCAGCTCTGCACCGTCCCAGTGACATGTTCCCTTTGGTCTGTGATAAGTGTCACCTAAAACATAGAGATGAATGAGTCATCCCAGCCGGCAAAGCGTCCCCTCAACCTACCGTCATTAGCAGTAGTCTGACTGAGACGAGAGTACCTATAATCGAGCGATAAGTTTATGAGTCTCATTGAAGATTTCCTTACATGGTGTTCTTGAACATAATCTCAGATGCGGCAAAGCCGAAAGCCGCGACGAAAAGAACCTTTCTAATGGATATCATATTGGCGCAATATGTTGGAACACACAGCTTAGTGGCTCAGCGACACTTCAGAAGGACAACTTTAGCTATTTCACCTTAATAATACCAAGGGAGCCATGAACGCTAGTTCCTGTAGTTACAGATATCATTACTTCTGAAAAGAGGCAACTTCGTGAAATGATCTGTAAGATAAGACTCTGGATCATTCTGCTGTACTCAACGAGTACTACTCACTGTGATTGATGCCTCTTACGCGACCGTGATGTAGAAATACGCGTCTACCAAACCCGAGTGAAAACCTCGTGAATTTCAGGATTATAAGTTAGAATTAGGGTCTCTATCGAGAAAACCTGCGACCTAACCATGGGATGCGAGTTTTAAACGGCTGTCCTGGCTGCAGGCAACGAGAGGGGATGTACATGCGGTAGTCATGAAGATTTCGAGAGCCTTCGAGGACTCTTGATCGAGTAGGCCATTTTACATCATAATTTGCCGGGTTGAGCTAACCACTGGTCACTTGCAGTAGAAGAAATACCACAGCCTAACGGTGCTAGTCAATAGCTTGTCTGAACATTCTTACTTCATAAAACTCGTTTCTGAAATTAGATTCGTATGTGGAAGGGAGGCTCCGCGGAGCCGCTCCGATGAAAACATTGTTTTACTGGGACGTGCGCGAGAAAAAATCCAATCATCAAGACTGATTTAGCCGAGAGTGCTACACTGTACGGACATGCTCCAAGTGTTACTGCCTAGGATGAGGAGCCGAAAGTAGCATATCATTTGAGAGCGGGGCAACTCCGAAGGAGACAGAAGGAGCAGGCGCCTCGTCTGTACCCGCGGCGCGGAGACAGCGCCTTTCTGCGGTTCTTTCCAAACCAATTTCTTCAATAACATACCTTGGCTGGACACTGTCTAGTCGATAGTAAATTCCATGTGATGCTTTGACTCACAAACTTTCGCTCCGTGCGACTCAAGCTTCTCACACATTGTAGGCGGGAAAATCCGTTGTTAAAAAGGTTGGAAAACATGCACTATTGCACTTGGGTGTTAGCTCTGGATATGGTGGATTATAAACCCTTCATGTAGGTTGCCCAATGGTAAGAACAGTTTCCTGTTACAATACCTACTACTATCCGTAACATGAGCAAAATTTAACGGTGATTTCGTATTCGATACGTAAGCAGTTTACGTTGAGCCCTCCCCACTCAACAACGGCTCACTGTACACATGGCGAGGGCGCTCCCCCCTTCGAAGCCCCTACGGTACAGAGTACATCCGAAAATATTGAGGAAGTGCCGGGATGACATCCGAAATGAACGAGATATTTTAACTAGTTGGTGAACTTCAAGAAAACAGTCCAATGAGAGTATCTCATTGGGCTATGGGTTAACAGCGAGCATTATCTCTTTATATGGCAATTAAAACCGCAGACCGCAAAATAATGATGAGATATCCGATACTAAGGACGCAGCATGCAACCTTCGCGATAACATATGATGTGTACTGACACTGTCACGGTGGCATTATGAAGTGACAATGTAACACTGTCAGTGTCACCGCGACAAAGGTTGATAATAGTTCACAACTAACTATTTGATATTAAAGTTTGTCATTAACGACCAAACCAGCAGTCAAATAAGAAACAGAATTATTTATTCAGTGAGACGCCTTGCAGTTTATAAAGCCACAATCTCTATAGTGTTTAAGCTCGTTGATGCTGTCCTGGATATCCTCAAGCGCACGGTGTGTCGCCCGTTTGCCATTGAACGCCTCGAGTGCCTTAGGGTCCCAACGCTTCGCCAGTTCCTTTATAGTGCTCACGTCTAGGACTCGATAATGAAGGTATCCTACCAGGAAACCTACAACACCCATCGCGAGCGCGCTCCAACTCACCACTGAACCTCGGCATGTATTTCTCCAAGAATCTCTTGTCGACATGCACGGTGTTGCCGGCCAGAAGCCCCTGACCTTCACCGACAAATTTGGCTGCAACCTGTCCATTGAAGAATAAGACAAAATATAGCACATAACACTCACCTCAGCCAGTTGTCTATCTGCTTCTCCCTCGGTTACGGTGGACTTGGTGACCTCGTCAGCCAGCAAGCCAGGAACGGCTTTGCCGTCCTTCCACCCGAACTGTTTCCTACACCAATCGTTCATACCGTTCAAGACCTCATCAGGCTGATGTATCACAAGATCGGGGCCCTAGAGCACCAAAATGGATAAGTCCAAAACCAAGGAAAGTGCCCACCTCATGGATGATGTTGAGATCTTTGTCCGTTACTATGAGCGCAACTTCCAAGAGGCGATCGGTCTCCCCCAGCACACCATAGGCATCGCCAAGGTTCGTCATCTCACAGTCTACCCACAGAAGAGCTCCCTGAAGGATGGGCATTTGGCACGGTGTTGCCAGCTGATCGCTTACTTCGTTAGTTTTGGTTCGTGGTGCCATATTCCACAGTCGAAATGTTAAATTTCTGAAATAACGCCACAAAACGGCAACTGCTAGAATGCTACAGAGACCGGTCAGCTAAACACAACTCCCTCCAATCAACGAGGATTTGCTGACTGATCAAGAACGCATGCATTTGTGCCATCTCTCCACAGCAACGTCAACACCGCCAAGAAGATTCTTTATGTCAACCTCGAACTCCTTAACAGAGTGACCAACCCTTTGGTTCAAAAACGCATGGTTGATTCCTCTATACGCGGCCAGGTCCCTATAATGGCCATCAGCACCGGTGCCGAGCTCGAGCACTTGCCCGCAGTCCGGCAGTAAAATAAGCCACCACAAGGCCGCGCCGTGCACTCCTACTAGCACGTCTGTATTGGCAGCAACATCGAGTTGCTCGCCCAGTTTCATCTCACCAAACTCGACCAGGCGAACCTGCCCATGGTGTTCTTGAAACGCTTCGACCAGTTCAGCCTCATTCGCCACGCGCCTGTTAAAACCGTGGCTTCTCGAGATGACGGTGACTCGTACATGTTCCGAATGCTTCGGCGTCACACCATAAACACTCATAATGTGTTCGCGATAAGCCATCAAGATCGATGACCTTCCGCACCCCTCCAACGGTAACTTTGTGTGAAATGCCTGCTCGGGTGGCACAGGAAATATAACCCTATCAAAGCAGATGGTGCCTTCTTCCCTCGCCAGCTCATCGGCATAGATTAGCTTCCCTGGAGCCAACGCGGTTTCGTATATTTCCAGCAACGGGAAGGTCTTCTCCATCGGTGGCCGCGGTCGGTTTACCAGCAACACAGCGTCGCCGGGGTTGAGCTGCATAGCAGCCATTGTGATAAAAAGGGTCATTATCTCCTCATGACTGTGCCAAGGGTTCTTCCCCAACGTCTCCCTGGTGCGAAATACTATGACCGTTTCTAACGTACGCGTGCAGTTTGCCATTGTCTCGTTAGTATCCTTGAATTCGGAAAGTTGCTTATTCTTCTTGTCTTCACATTCGATGAACTTTATCTCCCTGAACTCCCTGGATGCCCCACACTGGCCGTAAAGTCTGTGGCGAGTGAGCTCTGTGATCTCCTCTGTCCTTGCGTACAAATGCCGGCCAACACACAGGTAGTTCCGTGCAACCCCTCCCTTCACTTTATCATAGCACTCCAGGGTACTTCGGCCCCCTTGGCAATATACCTTGGACTGGTTCGCCCACGAAGTCCGGTATTTCTCAACCCTTGCCAGACCCGACAGGAGGCTGCATTTTCGAGCTTCATTTCTATCTTCAAATTGCTCTATCAAGCTCTTGAAGAGGACTTTGTGCTTAGAGCTCTCAACAACATCTTCTACAACACTATCACTTGTCAACTGATGTGTGGGAGCCCTCGTAAACAAAGACCAGATGGCGAGCACGACCACCAGAGCGAACAGGCGCCGGCAGGTTGAGCGCGTGCAGACCCTTCGCCTGCGCTTCATTTCAACACCTTCGATACAAAATTGGAGACGCGATGCGGCGAACACAACAGGCTTTTAAGATTAAGAAAACGTTCAAAGGAAGTTCCCTCAGGCTTCAGCAAATTGCTCGTAGATCGCATCGCGGACCTTGAAGAGGTTAGAGCAGAGATCTGAGGAAAAATCCGTGGAAAAAATCTAGCTAAGTGGGAAAAATTAACAAGAGGGAGAAAAACCTTATAAATGGTATGCAACATGAGACAGACGTTTACCTCCATTAACCTGAATGACTGTCGTCTGTGCGTGAGCAGAGCCTTCTTCATCTGTCTCGCCCAAAGCACCCACGGCGGCCACACCCAAATCTTGAGCTGCTTCGCGAGCAGCAGGTCTGAGAACGATGAAAGAGGAATGAGGGAGCTACTTGTAATTGAAAGCCCAGACATGCCCTCACGGAGTTCGAGAATCTTAACCGATGCGAATACGCAACGAAATTATAATCCAACATATGATGCCAGACAAGAAAGATAGCATCAAATGAGCTTCTCCCAGCCATCAGTCGTAGACATGACTCCTTCACTTCTATGGCTGAGCCACCATTTAAACCATGAGTCCTACTGCGCATATTCTAAATCACAGCCTACCTGCCCTGATGATGAGTATCCACCGAAACCTCCTTGCCACCAGCGGAGCTCACGACCAACATCCTGTTGGACATCGGCGTCATGGTGAACTCACCGTTACTAACCAAACCCCCTTTCGGCCGCGTCTTGAACTCGATGCAAGTCGACGCGGGCTGGTTGCTGCCTCTGGCGCTCAGCTTACGTTGAAGTCGATCACGAAGACGTGCGAGTCTCAGAGGTTTAGAGGACAGGAGCAGCCCGGGTCGACAGAGAATCTGAAAAGATGGAAGCTGCTAACTAATTTCACGAAATGCGGACTCGCGCTCGCCATATTAAAGAAGAGACACGTACAGCTCAAGTGGAGAGCTACTGTGTACCCACTTTTCGCGGAATATAAATGTATCAATGGCATCACTATCAAATGAGTGCCGATGAGATGTATATTAATATGTTACTGCTATAGATGCTTCTCCAGGAGGCTGCTCTCAGAGGTTTTGTTTCTCATCTGCGCTCCTATGTCTCTTCCAATCCAGCCTCACCTCCTCAGCAGCATCAGCGTCCCAATCACCATCCACCTTCACAACAGGTTCCTCTTCCGCATCCTTCAATACTGTACCAATAGGTTCACCACTTGCCGTTCGAGAAGGAGCGTCTGCCGAGTCCGCTGCAGAGGTCAGCGCCACACGACACAGTGCCACTCGGGCACATGACCTGTTCTCGTTGGAATCTAAAGCAGCAGAAGCAGCTCCCTGGCTCCCCTGTCCCCTATAGAAGCTATCTCCAATGGCACTGGCCGAGCTAATCTGGCTCGGAAACCGTCTTGTTCTATTTCACGAAAATGAATCCTTATCAGTCTCGAACAATAAGCTTGTCTCCACCCATAGTAACAACACCACCTATCTCTGGCGGTGCCTCAGAGGGACATAATAATCCAGACACACAGATAGATCCTAAGATAAACTGCTCACCTGCTTTAGAGCTGCTACCATCCTTAGCAGCAACACGGATATACTTTAGCTCCCTTTGAAGCGCCTTGTCCAGATAGCACTGGCAAACGCGCACTCGTTACCACATCGACAGACATTCAGCTTACCTGACGCTTGCGCGGCCTCAACGAAAACTGTACTGGCTGTATCTCTATCTCACCTTGCTCTCTACCAGTTTGACACACATAAGCCTGAGTTCAGTTTTAAACAGAAGGGGGAGCAACAGGAAGTGAAGTCTATTTTATATAATAACAATCTTTCGGAAAACTGTGGTGTAATCTTTCAAGAGATTCAATCTCATAATAGCAAGTTCCAATAGGATTCGCCCGCTACGGGAATTCACCGAAGCAGCCTTAAAAGTATAATAGCGAATATTCTATTTCAGCTAATAACTGAGCCAGACCTCATTCTTCTCTACCAACACTGCTAGTCAGGGAGTATATAAAATAATCTATCCACACGTTCGGTATCTATCTTCAATCTATTAGACTCCTCCACACACACTATCCCTCAGCTCTCCATTAATCGGCCTCTTTCCCACCTGTCCTCCCTTCCCCGTAGCAAACATAGAGTCTGTCCTATGTATCATAAGCTCCAAATCATCCGAGTTAACCGATGGTAGTATCACCAGATGCCTCGGCCTCAATCTCGTCATCAACTCGTGCCTGCCACAGCAAATCCCCCTACAACTGCCACGAGCGTGCCTACCTGTGCTCTGGCGTCGCCAAACCGTCAATGCCGTTTCCAGGAGCCATCAACTTCACCTTGCAGCTCACCCGAATGAGCCTCTCGCGAGTCTCCACCATCTTGGGCTCGCCAAAACGCACCTGTAGATCTCGGCGCCAGTCGAAGCTGTCGTGCTCTTCGGCACCAGGGGCAGCGTTGGGGTCGGCCTAGGAAAGTATGTTATTAAGGTAGGTTGGAAGAAGTAAGATACATAGCTACTATTGATTGCTATTTACTATAAGTAACCCGTACCAGAGACAAGTGTCATTATATTTTCGCGTCCAACTCCGTTAGCAAATTTTAGAGGTTTACTAAGTCCAGTAGACTAGACTCTAAAGTCAAATACGTATACGGACTCCTACGTTTGTTGAAGGGAAAGAAAAGTTCTGAGGAACTTCAGTCGGTGAATAACATCGTCTAAATCACGGCGATTCGGTGAGCAATTTTTGCACTGCCTTAGCACTACTAGGATGGGCACTGAGGACAAGTTTTGGGAGTCTGGACGATACGCAAGTGCCATACGCTAACTTGAGTTGCAGACAAAGTCCTGTTTGACTATCGATTGGACTATAAAAAGAAGCTTGTTGGATAAGGTGATACCTTCATTCTTTGTTGGCCATCATCTTCACCGATGTCCGCTTTAAGCTCATCCTTGGCTACCTTCATCTGCTGTTTCACACGGAAATCTGAACAGTATCCACCTACTTCGCATCTTGCACGCATGAAGCTTAGATATGACGTCCGTGAGGCTCATCCTTCATCTCCTTCTTATCAGCACCATCACCGTCATGATACCACCCCTTCCTATACTTCTTCATTCTCATAAAGTCCAACTCAGCGTGAGCCCTCCACGAATCGATAACACTGTTATCCAAATGCACTCCGTATCTACAGAAATCACTCACTTCAGACCGACCACCGCGAAGTAAAGGGTCAGATCACTTAATATAATTAAGAGGATTCGGCAGTTGAGGTAACTATCGAATCCTGTAAGTTGGTTTACAATTCGGTTAATATACAAAAATGCGCTAATCCGCCTTGAAGATAAGGACTTTAGGAGGGCTTGCTGAAATCTGCAAGATCCAGCATAGCATCATGCACTCCATAGCAAATGGATCATAACCATGCAGCAACAAGAACAACAACAAGGCTACATCTTCCCTCGCAAAATGGAATATAATAACAATTCTAACGATTCTCACTCATCAGCAATCTGAGCTCCTCCTCTATTGGCCACTCCCCCCATCTCCTCATCCTCATCTCCCATCGGTCCTCGTGCTGCTGCTGCTGCACCACCGCCTGGCGGCCCCACAGCGCCGTTCCCACCAGGACCACCGGCAGAGGGCGCCGCTGCGGTTTGGGAATAGAACATACCTGATAGAGTATGCAACAGCCAACAGCCAACCAATAACATCTTGACCGCTGAGTTACAGGAATGCGCACCCCCTTCGATGAAATAATTAAGACTGTCAAGTGAAATGGCGTTCCATAATACCACGTACAAAGGAGCTAAAGCATTAATCAAACAAATAAGTTTCGCACAGGATGTTCAGAAAAGTGTTTTCCATATCCGTACGGCGCCTAAAAGCTCCCGCGATTCTCGACGTGATCGTGGCCGTGATGATCTCCTATTTCCCGATAACATCCCACTCTCCGATCATCAGTGTGCTACACCCACCAGGTCTGAAGAATCCATTGACTTGTCCACCCTCGACATCGTATACCGATGCTTGGTTGCGGCTCTCCAGTGATATTAAGGCCGTGCCGGAGCCAGACCCTTGCTCATCACCATTCTTAGCGCTCTCCTAAAAAATCGAAATAAAGCTTATACACCAAACTCGACTGATAACAGCGGCCATCGCCGAAGATTCACTGCACACTGTCACCGATATTACGACGAAAATGGTGGAATTGATACCCTGATTCACTGCCGGACAAAAAGCGTCCTATAGTGCTCACCAGCCCGGTGCTCTGTAGCATCTGCCTGGCCATCCCCTCTGCGAAGTTCTCCCCCATTCCCTGCTGTTGTCGCCTTGCCACTGCCGCTTTCTGAGCAGCCATCTTTTCTCTTCTATCTCGCTCTTTCCGTCTACGCCTCATTGCCAGCTGGATGGAAAATACGCGCGCCACGAAATTCAGAAGTATCTTACTTCTTCCTGAGATTCACGCGCCAAGCTCTCTCTGTAAACCTCTCGGAGCTGCTCATCCGTATAAGACGTCTTAATGAACTGAGTCTCCCTATACGTCACTGGCTCTGCGAAAAATTCATCCTCCCACCCTCCGAAACTGCTCGCCTCACCATTAGGATTCTCCGGCCTTTCAGCCACGAAGTCATGGATAACCCTCTGGGCAAGACAATCTCGATAGGCAACATCAGACGTGGTAAAGATAACCATACTGTTGGGGTCACCACACATTCGGCAAAAGATCTCCCGAGCATCACCGATCTCGAGAGAAGCACTCGACGCCAGCACCACCTGGCATTTTTGCAATGAGCATCAAGCGGAATGATGGAGTGGGGGGCACCGTGGTGGACAGAACATCCAGGATTTGTACTTTAGAAATTAATGCGATTTTCCAAGTTGAGTCTCAATTGTATCACAAATATCATCATAAAGACGATCGTCGCCAGAAAAGGCAATGCAGAGAGTCGATTGCCGTAGGGATAGAAGCGTGCACTAAATGATTTACCTTAGGCTTCCTCGCTGCATAGTTCTGAGCATAGTCTTGGAAGCTGGAGCATAACTGGACATGTTGGAACAGGAAGGGATGATACATAAACCCCATAGAGGTATCAAAGTCATTATGCACCTGACAAAATGATCTTCGAAGGCATCTATAAGTACAGAAACGATTCACGCGGACTTAGAACACTATATTCCCTCAAGAAGCTTTGACATACAGCAAGCTGTCTAGTAAGTCCATCAACGTCGGACACCGAATACTATCATACCACACGTCACCCCTCAAGAACAGGGAAGGTGACTTCTCCCAGCCAACTTACGACTCTGCTCATCCATTCCATTCGTATCTTTATCTGATCTAGTACTACATCACCAAGAGGGGATACATACACAATTGGATATACCTAATAAACACAAACAGTAAAACGACAATAATGCCACCACTACCACACGCCCACTGCACAATTCTGGCGGCACACACGGAAAGCTGATCGAGCTGCTTTGAAAAGTGTCAATGCTCTCGCCTACATATGTGACGGGAAAAATTTTGGGGAAAATTTCTGATTTTTCCACCCATCAACACCGAAGAGTATATTTTCCATATAAAGTCATTGAGAGAATTCCAGTAAGGTGAATAAGGTGAAAGGTGAGTAAGGTGAAGGAGGATCCACGGCAGATATCCAAGGGCAGATCTAACTACTATAGAAGCTACTTTGCACACATCACACCGAGACCAAGCATCCTCGTCATCCGAGTTCCAAGGAAATGTTCCACATTTGGGGAACATCACCGACACGCACTAGTACCACCACACTAGTGGAGATTGAACAATGCCGCTGTCTACCTGTAGCCCAGCGTCTGCCGCCCAGGCTGCCTCAAGTAGCAAGAGAAGCTCCAATACTCGACCTGAGAATGAATATTAGAATATCTTTTCAGCTTCATCAGCAGTACAGATCTACATTATCCTCACCGTCACAGTACAAGTCACATTCTTCGAGAGATATCTAACCTTCTCCGAATTTTCTTTCCACACAAACACATGCACAATGTGCACTTACTCCAGACATTTAATAAAGGCTAAAGCCTTTCCTTCCTATGCCGTTACTCCCTACGTTTTCCCCAGCCCGCCAAGCACAACCTCACTACCTGTAGAACAGCAATCAACCGGCAATAGCACCGTGCCGTCCTTCCTCAGGGACCTCAATATCATACTCAGCAGCGCCTCCTCCGCCTGGGCATACCTCCTATTAGATCTGACCACAACCTCTATCCATCACACCCTCCCTACAACCCCCCACCTTGATGCTGTGATGCCAGCATCATAAGTCCTACGGCTCTCAGTCGCTATGTTACTGGTGGCGCCTTGACCGGCACATGTCACCGCACCGTCGACTGCTGGTGGCATTGTATTGGTGATCAAGACACTCGGTGGGGCCTGAATAACAGAGAGATGATTCACAGATACGGGGACAAGCGACACAACTCATCCTTCGACCAACCCACGCTGGGTTAGATCCACACAAATGGTGCTGACACTTACAAGGATACTGAGGAGTCCCTCGAGCAGCAGCAAATACGTCGAGAATGAGGGACTTATATGGCGCGAAGCAAATGTGATTATATATTGAAGGGATATTAAAAGTCCCCGTATCGTAGGACACACTCGAATCAAGTGACTTAGTCTTATCATACTTCACTAATAAAATGTTTACTATTCATCTTCCTACCACAAAAGCCCCGAACTCTTAACAACCCTCTGCACTTATGACCTGTTCCGGTGGTGGCAGCTCCATCCCATTTAAATGCCTATCACCAGCCAATTGATAGTCCACTGCATATACCATACTTTGTGACCCAACCTCTATCCTCCAGTACGCCCCACCCAGCATTCTACCAGCCGGCAGCGGCGTAAACTTCACCGTGGGGCCCTTGGACGCTCTTGGACCTTCACTGCGCATGGAGAACATCACACCTTCCCCGTATTGGAGTGGCGTCACTGCGCCATTAAATGCCATGATGGTGTCATCGATCGTCAGCATCCAGTCGTTACTGGTCGTCACTGGGTCACGCAACTGGAAACAAAATGAATACCCGCTCCCCTCTGACCAAATCTACCACAGACACTAGTAGTGCAGAAGCTTTGTATAATGATGGGATAGTGCAAAGTACTTATTGTGTCGTAGCTGTGCCGTACTGGTATGTAATGGTGCTATTAAATAGGAAATGGTTATTACAATAATAACGCAATTATTACATTACTAACCGTATGCATGTATAATTACTATTCATCAGAGACCACAACGGAGTGATACACTGTATAGCTATTTGACAATAAACAATACATTTTCATAAATAGCTTCTTTATAGGCATCGTGCGTTACCCCCATGAAAGTCAATATCATTTACATTATCGCGATATAGTGAAGAATTTCCCAGTCCTCCTCGGGAACCCGAGACCACACTCGACTTGCCAACTGTCGAACCAAACGAAGAGAAAGACCTTAACCGATCACTTGGTCCCTTTATATGGGGAAATTTTCTACTCAGAAGTTTTGCTTTTTCACCGCGCGTCCCACCGAGCACTGATCGCAGACGTTCTGCTTCATTTGCATCTCTCTAATGCTGCACTGTCTAAGTCAATAGTGATATTAATGGCAACAACATGGCGTGGCATACCAGCAATACCACTTCCCTCCCACTACTACTACCTTATCAATGTCCTCATGCAACGCCGTGAGCGTTAATTCCCCCAATCGTCTGACCGGCTCGGTTGCCAGGACCATAGCTCCATTCGCCGGTTGGTTACTGACCGCTGCCCCCGAGTCCGCCTCTCCCACCGGTGGAGGAGCTACAGCATATTGTAGCTTCTTAGGCCTTAAGTGACAATACACATACGGCCAGGCACCACAGTGCTGCAGGTCAGCAAAGGACAGCAGGCAGACGTCAATCTGATAGAAAAACCACAAATTAGCAAATTTCACGAGGGAACGACTGACCCTTCTTCAGCCTTTTGAGGAAGGCTGGAAAACATTCAATGCAATGCCAAATTTTAGTGAGTGAAAATTTGACTACAATGGAAAGGTAGGGCCTAATGCAGCCACCAGCATTCCTCCTCCTACCTGGTCCACAAGACGGCCTCCACCACCAGGCTGGTCCGCTACCAAGGGTGCCAGCATAGCTGTATCCATCTCTTCGGTCCAACCACAGTCCATTAGTACTGTACAACTGGTACTGAACAGAAACAACAATTACCGGCACAACCTAGGAGACACACTCCCAGAGGAACGAATCTGACGATACTTCTATCACGAGGATCTCCCCAATAACAATCATTAAACAAGACTATAACGAATAAACAACTTTTAAAATATCACTTTACCATACAAACCCCCGCTGCTTGCCCGTAGTAATTACCCTGTCGTATCATCTGTCAACTTCAGCACTGACATCTCATACTGTGAGGTATCCCTCGAGATGGGTAACACTTCCACCGATACCCCACCCTCAGGATTGGTAGGAATGACTTGATTTGACATAGTTAAATATAGTCAAATGCCACCGGCCCTATAGGAGCAATAACAGATAGTCGAGTAGCCCCCAGAGAACGATTGCCTGCCCCTGTCTCTTGCTGTTCCGGGACGGCCATCGACACCGCGGAAAAGCAACACCCTCCGAGAAAAACAGACTCTCAGCGAGTCCCTTGCGTGCCTGGTGTCCAATGAATCGCCTCAGACCGCCGCAGATCTCCCTTATACAAATCCAATTCTATAAAGCTACGTTCCCCCGTCTACCAGTTTTGCCATTGTGACTCTCCAACACGACACCTGTAACCGAGAGAACGAGGTTGAAATTGCGGGGGGCCACTTGCCGAATGACTTAGCGTTAATCTTACAAACGGTAAACTGGTGAATCGGTCCAACAACAATAACAACCATGCCCACACAAACGTAACAGCTTCAACCAACAGTCCAAACCTGCGGCTCCCCGCCCGACACACCGTTCTCGCTAGCTCCTAGAACCAGCATCTGGCCTGCCCTATCATACATACAATCGCGTAATGAGAGATCGGCAGCTCCTTCGATTCTAGACAGCCCCGTCCATTGCCCCGCGCTGTCCCACGACAACACTTCCCCTTGCTTAGTAACAGCCTTAATATCGCTGCCTGAACCAGCCTTGCATGCTCCAACCAAACTGCCGCTGATTTTAACCTTCGAAGGCACTGGAAGCTTCCCAACTTTCTTGCCGGCGACGTAGCGATACACACTGTCCTCCTCAACAGATATCTCGCTCGGCGCTACCGCTTTTCCCACAGCCTCAGCGACCCGTCCGCCCTCCGCCGGCGCAGTCCACTGGTTACCATAATTGTCACCAAAGAGCATATCGTCGTCGGGACCGAGAGTCAGACTCACCGGGTTGAACAGAGTTCCCTCCCCGTCAAACTGAACCCGAACACCCAGGTTCAAATCCTGCAACCGACGTAATTTCTCGCTGTCCCTTGGCATCCCCGCATGAGCAAGTTCCTTCTCCTCCTCACTCTCCCCCGGCTCCTCCTTTACCACCAATCCCAGCTTATTATTCCACCCCCACGTAGTAGTTCCAGATGCCACTATAAAAGCGTATATGATTCCCCACAGCCATAACAACACTATAACTCCAGCGCCAGCCTTGAAGCTCCTCCAGGGCAAAGTCATGCCCTTACAGGTAGCCTCAGCAAAGGTCTCATTACCGCCTTCCTCACCAGCGAGCAGACCCATCGGCCGACCACTCGCAAGCTCATTAGCATCCTTGGTGAGTCCCCTAGGGATCCTCGAACCGTCATCGTTGCCGTACGTGATACGTTGATGAGTTTGCTCTGTATAATGCAGCGGTAAGGTGGTCTTCTGCCTTTCAATTTTCTTGCTGCCGCCCTCCGAGTTCTCCG
Source organism: Perkinsus chesapeaki (assembly GCA_013115145.1). Classification (NCBI taxonomy): domain Eukaryota; phylum Perkinsozoa; order Perkinsida; family Perkinsidae; genus Perkinsus; species Perkinsus chesapeaki. The sequence goes on along the minus strand of JAAPAO010000027.1, from coordinate 95,492 downwards.
ATGTCTCGCTCGCCGCAAATGACTCCAAGTTATGTCTACTACTCTTCATCTTACGGATACTCTGGGCATGTTGGACCATAGGAGCCTAAACAGGGTGGAATCGACGAGACACACTCCACCCTTTAAATCATCCCTATTCATTTTACACGCCAAAGAAACCTTTGTCAATCTTACCGCGGTTGTTAGCTTATCATTCCAGTTTTATCTTGAGAGACGCATTTTCCGGATGTTTTCACAGTCTCAAAATTTTCCTCAAAATCATTCTAAAAAGCCTACGGAAATAAGGTGGAGTCCGACATCCAACCGCATATGAAAACCCTCGACCCTAAGAACTAATGTCGACATCTCATACCGCTCCCTCCGCTATCCCAATAACAATCCGGACCCACCTGCGGAATGAGATCAGTAGCAGCTCTCTCCAGCTTAGCCGCCGACTTCCTCCTAGCTGTATCGATCTTCGATGCCAAATTGGTCTCACTAACGTTGCTGTTCTCCTGGGCATCATCGGCCTTATTCAGACCAAGAACATCGATTTGAATAACCGTTGAGAACTTCGTAGGCAATGATCCATCGGGCTCCACCGCTGACAGACAAACAAGATGAACATTGGGGAAACCTTCGAGCTGCTGCTAACGGAACAACTTCTTCGATCAGGTAGGAATGAGACGTCTGAATTTCATGAGATGATTTCTCCTAAGGGATCTGGCAATACCACATATTCATCGATGTTCGGCCAACCGGGAAAATACCAAGAGGAAGATGAAAACTGCTACTGTAAGTTGTGACGCTGGAAATTAGTTTAACAAAATGAATAGGAAAAGTTCCACCAAGACAGAATGCCCCCAACCAACCCACAATAGACAATACAAATAAGTGAAGCATAGTTCCAAAATTTATCACTACGGAAAACTATACTTTTATAAGATGAAACATGCCCATCGAATCAGCCACGAGTTCGGGTAACGGCCGACCGTCGGCCGTCCTCCGGGCATCGAGATACGATTTCGTAATGAGACTTTTAAAGGTAGATCAAGCCCTACAGGGTACCCATCTCTCCAACACTCCCACACCATTCCTCCTTTCTTACCCATAGACATAAGGTATCCAATACAGAGCATATGTATAATATAGGACACCGGTGAGATGTAGTTGACGGCGGTAAGGTAAGTCTCATAGCTGGTATCCACCGGTTCACCGGCTACAATAGCCTCATTAGCCCTGATCTGACCCATATTATATCCTATAGTAAAGCTCGCACAGAGACCCGCCAGGAAAGGACCTGACGCGGACACAGTCCAGTCGTTCAGCAAACCCGAAATCCAAAACTGGTTTTGCGATGAATAGATTTAATATTATTACACTAGCTGTTCATGAGGGAAATCAATACTTCATATCAGTACTAATTGATAAAATTGTCACCTTCCAACAAGTCTATTTAAAGTAGCATGCACAACCCACTATAAAAATAACAGCTACTGTCGATCGTTCAAAGCACCAAGTTGAACATCAACCTTCTAATATATTGGATACATCTTAGCCCAATCAAAAAAGGATCTAATGGTACGTAGATAAGAGACGAAGGTCAATAAAGCAAGCTAGGACGTCAGAATGGGAAAGTAAACGATTAGTATCAAATAGGAAAGATACCAAACAGGTCAACTTGATCTCACCTATGATCTGTAGGGCCGCCAAGGTAACTTGCTCCCACGGATTGAGCAATAGGTTCATCTTCTCGTGCGCCAAAGCGAATGCCATAGGGAGCACCACGAAGACCCAAGCCCCCCAGAAATGATACTGTACCATATAGTAAGCCAAACCCATATAACTGAGGCAACACAAACCGTCCAGACACGGGCCATGGAGTAGCCCAAAAATACGCAGCGTACTTTCAACGAAGCCATCCCAGATGAGCTAGCTCGAAAAATGTAGAATTATTGATAATAGAGATATATAGATCTATAATATATCGCCCGGAAACCAAGTCGCGTGCTGCTGCCGACGAAATCACAGTAATAACGAATTCCACCGTAAAACCTAGCAAGACCGCCCGATTCTTTTGAGTCCTATTTTGCTATCCCGATCTGCCTTGTCCTTTATCACCTTATAACATGTAGAAACTGGTTCGCACCAAGCACCATACATACTCTGGCATAGGCATCAAATCCATTCCAGTGCTCCTGGAGCTTGTTATACAGGTAGAAGTGCTCCACGAAGAGATTGTACTCCGCCGCACTATCAAACAAATAAGCCGTTTTCCAGACGAACCTATTACTCAGGATCCTCGGTCTCCAGCTGGGCTGGGAAAGCTTCCTTGGCCTCAACACCCGTAGTATACTTCTTGCCGGGGATATAACTGATGGCGATAGTAAAGACAGCTAGCTTACTCATACTGATATAGTTGTGAAATATTATCAATGAACAGCAGCCTGACTTGATAAAATGTTATATTATAATCTATAGTACCATAAATATATAAAAATAAGGGGCTTTATATACATCAATAATCTATATAATTTAATATATTAATGATATTATGTATGACAATATATACTAATTATAAGTAATGATTGAAATATGATATTCTAATCTATAGTAAATACAGGATATTAATAAGACATAATATAATCATTATTATAATAGAAGAATTCATTATTTTTCATTCATCACTTTCAGACACGACTAGTATCATACTACTATATATTGATAACCTACAAATATCTAAAGTTGGTCAGTAATTTCAGCAGTGTTGGTAGTACTACTAGCATTATAGAGAGACTCAAAAACATGCAGCGTGGTGCAATTATTATACCTTCATAAAAATAATAAATTGATATAGCTCTTTTAATAGAGTGAATGCAGACGTGATTGATAGATATCAGAGTCAACCACCCCGGTGTTACTAGCCAACAACTGGTATCCTAAACATTCTCATCACTCCGCTGGTCTCGTAGTCCTGAAGTCTGGCAGCAATCGGATTGATTTCATCCTCGCCGGGAATAGGCAGACGCATCCATTGAGTTAGAACTCTGGCTTTGAACGTCTAAGATACGACAAAGGTAATCGGCACATTTATATAATAGATCTAATGAGGAGAAGAAGCGTTTGTCGAGCTTCCGAGGCCCAGAATCGTTTCCTAGAGCTTACCTGAGCGACAATGGATGCATGGATGGCAAACCAAACAGATAGTAATAGGAAGAAGATAGCACAGATAAGATGCATACCCCAGAGCCATACAAGCCAGGCTGGGGTGCCACCTTCGGGCCTGAGGAGGATACGGTTAAAGGGAGGAGACATGGGTACTAGGGACTTACAGACGACCTTCATAGAAGAAGCCAACAACGAAGCCCAATGTAAGAGTATTAACTACAATATACGTATCCATTTTACCAATGGTCAACTCGAAAAGATCTCTAACATCCTCTCGGTATAGGTCAACCTAAGATATCAACTACGCACTATAAAGGTTCCCAGCTTACCTGCTCCACTCGCATCTTTTGGGTGTGATAAACCCTATCCTGATTAAGCTCGTAATCAAACTGGTAATTTGTACGATTGTATTTAAACAGTTCCCATACCCCACCTAGTAGGGCGCCGACTTCTAGTACGACCATATTAGCAGCCTTCTAGTGGGCGTAGTAGCGAGAGAACAAAGAAAGCTACAACAAGAAGGAAGGACTCAGTACCCTACAGTCGTCCACAGTACCCTACACCCGTCCGCAATACCTACAGCCGTCCACAGTACCCTACAGCCGTCCACAGTACCCTACAGCCGTCCGCAATACGCTACAGCCGTCCACAGTACCCTACATCCGTCCGCAATACCCTACAGCCGTCCACAGTACCCTACACCCGTCCGCAGTACCCTACAGCCGTCCACAGTACCCTACAGCCGTCCGCAATACCCTACGGTCGTCCAAATTACCTTAAGCTGTAGGGCCTACAGCCGCCCACAGTACCTCAAAGCCGTGCAAAGTTTACTACGGCCGTCCATAGTACTGCTTTGGTGCAGCGACAGGCATGCAGGCACAGCTTCGCTCCGCTGATTGCAGTCGCGCACGCCCGGACGGGCTTGTCCGCGCTTAGTCACAAATTGTGACTCACAATGTGTAGTGCCAGTGTGTACGTGACTGACCGCGTCACACAATACCTGTCCCTTTTGTGCTATTCCAGACAACCGACCATAAGATATTCAAAGCGTAGCGCAAGCTAAGCTAGTAGGTGACTCAATGCTATAGTAACGTAGAAACTAGAATTACTTGTAATCTGTGACGTTCTAATCCTATCGTTTGGTGCGGCTACGTTGACGCACCTTTGGGTTGGTATCTACCTACAAGCTAAGTTTTGCGTATCTGGTAGAATGTACTTGCCCTTGGGTCCCCTCACTGTCAGATATTCTAAGACGTTTGGCTACTGAAAGGAAGCGTGTGTTTAATCCGGTGCTGGCCGTACCGCCTGTCCCCAAGGTGCCCCTTGACTACAGGCCCCGTCCCGAAGGCTAAGGTTCCGGTGTCGGAGGAACGGGTTGAGATTAGTTCGACTCCTGCTCAAGAAGACCTACCTCCGTTGCCTACACGCCCGACCGCTGTACTGTCGAGCTCTACCCCTTTGGCCGTCGCTCTACGACCTCCTCCTCCTAGACCTGCGGTACCTGTAGCCACGTCGGAAACTTCCTCAACTCCGCCTCCTGCTCTTCGCCCCTCTCTTTCGACGTCTGTGGAGTCTACTCGGACTGTGGCGCCGCCTTTGTCGGCGTCACCAAGCCCGCTGTCCTCTGCGCCACCTCCACCTCCGCGGCGAGAGATTGTTATGCCGGGTCCTGAGATCATGAACGGGATCTTCGGAGAAACTGGTTTGGTGTCTCGTTATCTTGCTCTTCAGAGATCTCAAGAACGTTCGGCTTTGCTGACTGAGGAAGAACGTCCCCAGCAGGGGCCCCCTTCACAGCAAGTGGCTCAACGACCTCGCCCACCCAAACCTCAGTTTAGGGCTCCCGATTGGATTAGTCCAAAAGGGAAACCCTGGTGGTCGCCTGCTGTTCTTAAGTCTGGATTGACTAGGCCTTTAGGCTTCGCGGCAGTTCTGACCGACCAACTGGTTGCGGAGGACTGGGCAGATCTGTTCGGCGACGTTCATCCTTCCGGAGAAGAAGTGCTGGAGATGCAGGCTCTAGAGGCAGAAGAATTGTCTAAGTACTCTCCGATTTCTGACCGTGGTGGTTATTATGTAGCCCAAGCCCTATCGACTGGGACTGCCTTGTATTTCGCCGCTGTTGATTCGCTGCCTGGCACTTCTTTCACGCCTCGTGCTTGTCAGTGGTCTGTGTTCTTGGACCCCTTTCATGACGAGGAGTACAGCTGGATTGACACGGTTATTGTGGACTCCCTACCGACCGTTGCTTCTGATGATGATTGGCGTCAAGCTGAGCTCCGAAAGCGGAGAAGTTCCTGGGATATAAGCGACGATGTGTCTTGATTATATCCGTGGTAAAGGAATGTTGTCTTTATGCGGCTATGCTATTGCTCCGGATACTTACTTGAGCCGCTGCGTGCGACCCATTGTTTCCAACAGTTATGGCAATCGCTGAAAAGACCAACATCTTATCTGGTAGGATAGTTGCTCGTGCAACTACTAACCGTGTCGGTGAAGAATATCACAGGCGTTATGGTGGTACGATTAGGAGTGAGTTCAAACCAGGGACGAGTCAAGGGACTGCTGTCAAGCTCATTGTGAGCAAGCGATTTACTTGGTTAACCGCTTGGCTCATGTCCGCCCACTCATCTCCCTTGACCGTACAATCTATTGTTATAGGGGTTTTCGGGCTTTCCATCCTTCTGCTTTAGGCTGGGATGGAAAGCCTAGTGGTCTGACCGCTGATGAGTTGGTAGCAGTAGCCCTATTGGAAACCGGATTGCACGGTCTGCGAGCTCAGCGTGAACGACGGTTGCCGTCCTCTCTTTTTGATAAGGTTGCCCATGAGGTTAAATATTTTGGTTGGTCTACCCAAGCCGAGATTGACCGCGTGAGACGCCCTAATCAGTTGCCCGCTTATTTCCATCACAGTATTCGTACCGGTGACATTGACCCTGACCGTTTGCTGGAGGATTTGGCGAGATTCTATGGAGCCCCGTCGGCGATTCGACTTGGGAGGCAGCCGGATGAGGTTATGAGTATTACGGAAGTGACGGAGGGAGATTCTAATTAATGATGATGATTTTATTTTGTGAGTCGTTCTTTCTTAATTATTCATTCTGTACTGACCGTTCGCTTTTGATATCCTACGTCATTGTCTTGGTAGGGAGGGAAATGTGGTGCCACTGTGTACGTGACTGACCGCGTCACACAATACCTGTCCCTTTTGTGCTATTCCAGACAACTGACCGTAAGATAATCAAAGCGTAGCGCAAGCTAAGCTAGTAGGTGACTCAACGCTATAGTAACGTAGAAACTAGAATTACTTGTAATCTGTAACGTTCTAATCATATCGTTAGGTGCGGCTACGTTGACGCACCTTTGGATTGATATCTACCTACAAGCTAAGTTTTGCGTATTTATTAGTAAGTTTGGGTATACTTCCCTTTAGACCCTTACAAATGACCGGCGGCCGGGGTATACGTATTATTGGGCAGCTTCCTCCTTCCAAAAAGGTGGGCATTATCTTCGTACACAACCCGCCATACATTGACCCTTCATAGATCAATAATATCAGTAACACATTGAAGGCGTCACCTTCCGAGTACGTATAGTTACTAAGGCTCGGCTCTCGCCGAACTAAAGGCCACAACTGTCATTGACAGTTCAAGGAGCGCGGAAACACTACGATAAACCTAATGCGTGCCCAATACCAGCTCTAACGTCGACTAAAACAGCAAGAGAAGGAAGGGCATCTCGTAAAGGTACACCAGTCAATTCCTGTGCATACGTGCAGCATGCTAGCTCGGAATCAAATATCACTTTGGTGTGACCTGCGGGAGGTCGGTGGTGTTGCCGATTATAGAATATACCGATAGCTCTCCTTCAGTCTCACCAGAAGTGTACGAAGCTTTCGCATGCGAATTATCGCAGCGAAGAGGCTCCATTATCCTTTCTGCGTAAGCCTTCGGGTTTATTGATTAAGCGGATCCTGGCAGCGGATTATTGATTAAGCGATCAAAAGGTTTATACAAATGCTGTTAAGCTAATGCAAGTGACACATTCCGCGACCCTCCTACTTCTCAATGAATCAAAAATCTTGATTCAAGATAGTGACAAAAATGGCTTACCGGTCTTCCCCACCACTGAGGGGCTTATGTAGAGGAAGCCGTCGGATTATGATGTAAAAAGCGCTGTAGGAATTACAGTGAGAATCTATTCCAGAAATGGACCTGGCTCCACTCAAACCATGATGGCTCCGCCAAAACACGATCAAATTATGCCTGATTCCGCAAACAGGAGCGCTCGCGTTGCGTGTGTGTGAGTTTTTAGTCCGACGCCGAAATTGGCTTAGTTAGACTATCCATTCTATGTGCAGCTTCAGAGCGAGAGTTTAGTACCTATACTGTTATTGTCACTGTAGCCTACAGTGACAATATTATCGTCACAATGTGAACCGAGGTTTTGAAAGATAGTGTGCTGTAGAAACTTCCTACCAGGAAGATCCACAATGTAATTAGCTAAGGGGTCAACCTACACATGAAGAAAGCCGGCATTGGTAATTTAGAAGGACCGGGAAATCGACTGAAGCCAAGATGTCACGACGACTACGGAACTCGATCGTTAGTTTGTTACAATTTCGAAAACGCTCATCCGCCAGAGCGCTGCGTGCTACACGCATGCGCACTCTTCCTAGGCGTAACAATCGCCGCGGATCATAATAAAGATCTCTTCGGTAATTCCCGTTCAAGGGAACAGGCTAAATTATGAACCATGCCCGTGCCGTTTTATGTGTCGCAGCATCACTCTTCGGGGCTCTCCTTTACGGTGTCACCCTCGCTTTCTCCGGACCTGCCATTGATACTATGAGAAATACGGTAACAGCAACAGATGGAACACCCATAGAGATCGGCGATGGGTCGTCGTTGTTTGTGTTCCCAAATGAGGTCGATGCGTCTCTTTTTGGATCTATAATGAACGTCGGCGCCATTATTGGTTCTCTTGGAGGAGGGCCTGTTAACGATAGAATTGGCCGAAAGTGGAGCTTATTTGCCGCCTCGCCGCTCTATGTCGCAGCCTTCCTATGGATTGGTCTTGGGACTACTGCATGGCAGCTCATACTTGCCCGTTTCATCAATGGTTCAGCATTAGGGCTAAGTACAGTCAGTGTACCAACTTACATTGGTGAAGTCTCTCCTACTAAGTATCGCGGTCTTCTTGGCGGATTCAATCAGGTGGCGATTACGTCTGGAGCGCTTCTGGTATATCTCCTTGGAGTAGCTCTCCGCACTCAAGCCCTCTCAACGGATCCGAATGCTACACCAAGCACTTTTTGTAACTGGCGTTCGCTCAGCTTCATTTGCATGATACCTTCTGGCTTATTGGGCATCTGTATGTTCTTTGCTCTGGAGTCTCCTCGTTGGCTCGCGGAGAAATCTCGCACGCAAGAAGCCCAGGCTGTTCTCAAGTTACTTCGTGGGGCTGATGAGAATAACGAGGAGATCAGAGTGGAGATGACGGCACTTGAAGACATCCATACCAAGAACCTGACTAAAGGAAAGAGCTCATTCAAGGAGACAATCAAAGCGTTGGGTGGGATAAAGATGCAGATCTTCATCGGCGTTATGTTACATGTTTTCCAACAGTTCTCCGGTATAAACGCTGTCATCTTCTATCAGACATCAATCTTCCAGGCTGCCGAAGTAGACAACCGCGATGTCTTGTCATTGACGGTGACGATCGTTCTTGTCGTTTTCGCCATCGTCAGTGCCGGTACTGTTGACCGCTTTGGAAGGAAGATACTCCTTATTTCTGCTGGAGCCGGAATGTTTCTTAGCGCGTTTTGTGAAGGTCTTTTCTTCTACTTGAGGGAAGAGTCCGGTAATCAAGAGCTTGGATGGTTGGCTATTACGTCTGCCTATTGTTACATGGCCTCGTTCGCTCTCGCCATCGGTAGCATCCCATGGATAATGTTGGCTGAGCTTTTCCCCGATGAACTAAGAGGCTTGTGCACATCGCTGGCCACTGCAGTTAACTGGTTCTGCTCGTTCCTCATTACCTACTTCATAATTGATATAAGAGACGCTATATCGTTCTACGGTGTGTTCTGGTTGTTCTCCGGAGTATGCCTAACGCTCGTGGTCTTCACTATCTTCTTGGTTCCAGAAACTAAAGGACGCACATTCGAGGAAATACAGGCACATTTCCAGCATACAAAACGTATGAGTGGCCGTCCGTCTGAAGTGCCGGCGAAGTAGGGAAATGCTGCCATCGCACTAAGTCCATTCAATAACCACATATTGTACGGTACAATTGGTACCCACGAGGTCTGTGCCATTCAATTATCCAGTTTGTATAGGTATCCATGGCTGGATTCTCAATGCTGTCCTGTCTTTGTAGTTAAAAAGTCTTTCATCCTTCTTATTACCTCGAGGCAACCGCTTCCGCGGCGTTAGTGAGGTCTCCCCTTAACGCACGATCGGGAATAGCCGTAGAGTGAACCCGCGTTTGCCCGATAACAAATGTGGTGTGGTACGTCTTGAATAGTAGTCGCCTGGTGGAGCTAAAGGCCCCACGGAGCTCTCATCAAGAGCCCATTTGGTAATCTATTATTTCATTTGTAAACCCTTTGATGGCAATGATGTAAATGAGAGTTAGCTGCGGATAATAACGGACTCATCTGGGGAAGCATTCCTGCGTTCACCGGAGTGGGACTAGGCACGGTCACTACAAGTGGTGCTGCACACAAAAAGAGATACATGAATTGCCGCAGAGGTTATGGCCAGCCAGCACATCAATTGTAACTTCCCATTCGGTTAATTGTTCCTTTGTTTCGATACCAATACCCTCCTCACCTGTCGTGCGCAGCTCGGCTAAATGCTGGCGGCTTAGTGCTCGTCGGTAACGGGCACTTTGGGCCATGTCATACCGTCATTATCATCCTTGCCATCGTATCGACGAAACGGCGGATTCCCATTATCGACTTTGACAGGAAAGCGTTTTCCTGGAATGCATGGGTGCCTTACGTTCCAATTTCGACAGTTCAACCGAAGGCGAATGCATACGCCGCAATGACCTGAAACTTTCAGGTCGAATTCCATGGCTTGAACCCATTGGGTTCAAGAAACAGAAGGAGTAATGATGGCCATCAAATCGCCAATCCGAAGGTATCCTCTTTAAAGTAATTTCTCTTTTAGTAGTTAGATTCAGAAGGATCTGGGGTCAATGCTGCTTAGCATCGATGAAGCAGCTTATCGCTGTCACGCTGGCTTGATGGTTGTATTCATCACCTTTGCGGTGCAGATAAGTTATCTGAGATAACTTAATCACCGTGGTCAACTGGTTGGGTTGGTTTACCGGGGCCCTGTCTATGGCTTCTGGTCACAGCAGTCGTCCTTACGCTGCGCGCTACTAGTGGGTCCCGCAATGGCTGCTTCCTCAAGAGCAGCACTCTGGACCAGAGTGTAAACCTCTCTCTTATTGTGTTAAAGCAGTGAACGGATGAATCTTTTACACTGGTGTTCCTGTAAAAGACTTCGCCACAGTGGTGAACAAGTTGGAAAGGCCAAGCCGGGCTAGCGTAATCGGGTCGTACTTATCGATAAGGCCCGTACTTGCGTCTTACGTTCATCCACACTCTGTGAATGCTCATAGGTTCCGAAGTCTGTCGAGGAACTCAAGAGATGCATTGTATACTATTCAAAGTGTCTTTACTAACAAACCCAAGCCATTTATTAGCTAGAGACAGCTTGAAACTCCCCACTGGGTACGGTATGCTGAATTAAAGAATGGCCAGCAAATAAAGACCCATTATACCTCTTGCTACTTGCAGATGCTCATCATCATCTCAGTATAAGGATCATTGTGGGATAACCATGATAATGAGGAAGCTGATGACTCGCGAACAAACAGACCACTGAACCTCCACTTGAACTTCACGACCCAATTTGATGTACTATTCATCTGGAACAAGCTCGACAAGTGCTGCAGGTGGTTCTTGAACCTCGTCAGGAGCAACAATCCTTGCAAAGATCATAACCGACAGCGCAGGCCACCAGAGCGATGTTGCAGTCAGCGCCAAAAAGTGCAGTTCCTCCTTATGCACAGAACAAGCACCAGCCAGAGCTACTCCTCCCGAGCGACCCCGACTCGGCTTCCACCCCGGAACCGAGATAAATTGTGATAGCAGCGATGAAAGTGGAAATCATCAAGTAGCCCACTCTCATGTGGTGTTTTCTGGAATGGTCAAAATTCAAACTTCGAGTAGACCGTTGTCGACCAGAGCAGGCCTTACCTCGAAGCATTATAGGCAAATCATACAGATGTACGCGACGCGTACTACGCGCGCAACTGCTGGTACATACATGGACCAATGTAAGACGAGGAGGTCTAGAGGACAGGGGATGCCGCTCGAAATTGGCTGCTTAACCTCAGCTCACGTCGAGAGAATCGTCGGTTGAACAGAGACACGCCAGCATCATCAAAAGCATTACGCTTGAAGCGTATTGACACGATACTATTGTACGCAGCGCACGGCAGTCATGGCCTAAAACTGGTATGTCTGCCAAATGAAGAGGTGTCAGTTACACTTCTCCATTCGAGGACAACGTGTAGCTGTAGTCCTCGAATACCAACTCATCGGTGGGATTTGCTCGACCAATGACCTGAACCGTGCTTGGCTCGGGAGTAACCGCGTTTGTGGCTGGTGTTGGTAAAGTCGTCGATAGGCCTAGCGTTGTCACACGTTCGACACCCGGGCGACTTCTAATATATCATGGCTGTCTAATCCGTGAGAAGGATTTCGGGATCATGTTCGTCGTCCGAGGGAACCCCTGCAGTAGGTTAGAGGCGTGCATAATTGCGTCGGTCGTCCTACGAGTACACTCGTGTCGAATTTGGGAAAGACATGGGGACCGGAGTCCGGTCGCCGGACTCCTCACCCGGCGACAGTCACCGTAGCAATCTCGAGCAATGATTAGTCATAAGAGAGCTTCTTGATAACCATATAATCTTCTCAGAAATAAAGATGTAGCTGCAAGCTAGGATGTCAAAGAAGTATTAAGGATGAGCTCGCTCGATCGTGGGATGCTTCCCTCGCCATGCTGATGAGCCGACCATTGCCGAGGAGGATACGAACATGCCTCGGGTCGTTGAAGGGATCGTACAGGACCTGAAGGCAAATAATGCTGCATTTGCTCGATGAATCATTGACGATAATTGTTGATGTAGACCAGGCCAACTTGAAATAAGTGACCAACAGAGTACATAACTTGAAGCCTTCAAGCTGAAGGATAAGAAATGCATAGGCTTTGCGGAAACTGAAGAAGTGTCCTAGAGAAGAGTGAGGCGCTTGGCGTCGCAGAGAGTGGCGTCTCGTTGAAGCGCCTCAATGAGGCTTACGGCCCGGAAAGTGTTGTTCGATCAGTGGTGTCCGTGGGCTTCGGCAGTTCAACGCAGGCCCTCGGTTACGCAAGTGGACTCCGCTGGGAGGATTGAGATACCCCGACAGTGGCTGGATTCCAATTTCGGGAAGCATACATTGACAATCACAGTATAGGTTTGAAACTCTCTCGGAAGTTGCACATAGAACAGATAGTCCAACAAAGCCATATCCGGCATAATGGCGTAGAGACAAGTACAACTGCTTTCCGAAATGAGCTTTCGGCAACTTACCAAGGGCAAGCGTGAAATAATGGCGGGTAGAGGCTACCTGGTCGACATAAGATGCAGTTCAACTGTGTAACTACAACTGCAGCAGTTACAGTTACACTAGAAAAATATGTGTTCCAGTCACTGCAGTCCAGTATGTTCGCACATTTCAGTAAGAGCTGACTAAGCGCACTCGCCACAACTCCCGCTCGGCGGTTGAAAAAGGTACCATGTTATAGATGGCCGATCAGCCGGTCACGTAGAACCAGTGACGGGATGAACCTGCCTAAGCCTGTTCCCTGTGTCTAAACTGTATTCAGGCCCTGAATTTCAGGGTTACCAACCGTATGCCTACGCTGCCCCCCGATAGCCCCCTAGAGCTCGCAACATTGCTCAATCAGTGCATTATGTAGTACATAATGCACTGATTGAGCAATGGTACATAATATGTACCTTGCATAGGTATTATGGAGATACTATCCATAACTCAGTTCTAATAAGTTAAAAGTTACTAGTAATAACTGACTTTTCAATGCTGTCTTAGCTCTTTGATGAGGAGTCTTCTATTCTTCTCACTACCTCGAGGCAAACGCTCCTGCAGCGTTAGCGAGCTCGTCTCCTCACGTTCTACGGGATCTCGCCTCAGAATGAGAAGCGGATTCGCCGAATGATTATAGTTGTATGTCTTAGATAGTAGTCGCCTGATGGAGCTAAAGGCTCCACGAAATTCCTATCAAGAGCCCAATTGGTAGTCTTTTATTTCATGTGTGAACGCTTTGATAGTAGTGCTGTAAATAGCACTCAGCAACTGGTAGTAAATAGCTTACCTGGGGAACCATTGCTGCGTGTCCCGCAGTGAGACGAGACGAGGTCACTCCAAAAATGCTGCGCAACAGATTCCTTTCTCTTTCACACGCGTCACCCGTGACGCGCGTGCACACTTTCCCATCGCAGTAATTTTCAGGCAAGCCACTCGATCAGTATTGACACTGCCTACAAGTGATGAACCATGCCCGTGCCGTTTTATGTGTCGCAGCATCACTCTTCGGGGCTCTCCTTTACGGTGTCACCCTCGCTTTCTCCGGACCTGCCATTGATACTATGAGAAATACGGTAACAGCAACAGATGGAACACCCATAGAGATTGGCGATGGGTCGTCGTTGTTTGTGTTCCCAAATGAGGTTGATGCGTCTCTTTTTGGATCTATAATGAACTTCGGCGCCATTATTGGTTCTCTTGGAGGAGGGCCTGTTAACGATAGAATTGGCCGCAAGTGGAGCTTATTTGCCGCCTCGCCGCTCTATGTCGCAGCCTTCCTATGGATTGGTCTTGGGACTACTGCATGGCAGCTCATACTTGCCCGTTTCATCAATGGTTTAGCATTAGGGCTAAGTACAGTCAGTGTACCAACTTACATTGGTGAAGTCTCTCCTACTAAGTATCGCGGTCTTCTTGGCGGATTCAATCAGGTGGCGATTACGTCTGGAGCGCTTCTGGTATATCTCCTTGGAGTAGCTCTCCGCACTCAAGCCCTCTCAACGGATCCGAATGCTACACCAAGCACTTTTTGTAACTGGCGTTCGCTCAGCTTTATTTGCATGATACCTTCTGGCTTGTTGGGCATCTGTATGTTCTTTGCTCTGGAGTCTCCTCGTTGGCTCGCGGAGAAATCTCGCACGCAAGAAGCCCAGGCTGTTCTCAAGTTACTTCGTGGGGCTGATGAAAATAACGAGGAGATCAGAGTGGAGATGACGGCACTTGAAGATATCCATACCAAGAACCTGACTCAAGGAAAGAGCTCATTCAAGAAGACAATCAAAGCGATGGGTGGGATAAAGATGCAGATCTTCATCGGCGTTATGTTACATGTTTTCCAACAGTTCTCTGGTATAAACACTGTCATCTTCTATCAGACATCAATCTTCCAAGCCGCAGGAGTAGACAACCGCGATGTCTTGTCACTGACGGTTACTATTGCTCTCGTAGTTTCTTCTGTCGTCAGTGCCGGTACTGTTGACCGCTTTGGAAGGAAGATACTTCTCATTTCTGCTGCAGCCGGAATGTGTTTTAGCGCGTTTTGTGAAGGTCTTTTCTTCTACCTGAGGGAAGAGCTCGGTAATCAAGAGCTTGGATGGTTGGCTATTACGTCTGCCTATTGTTACACGGCCTCGTTCGCTCTCGCCATCGGTGGTATCCCATGGATAATGTTGGCTGAGCTTTTTCCCGATGAACTAAGAGGCTTGTGCACATCGCTGGCCACTGCAGTTAACTGGTTCTGCTCGTTCCTCATTACCTACTTCTTAAATGATATAAGAGACGCAATATCGTTCTACGGTGTTTTCTGGTTGTTCTCTGGAGTGTGTCTAACGCTGGTTATATTCATTATATGCATGGTCCCAGAAACTAAAGGACGTACTTTCGAGGAAATACAGGCATATTTTCAGCATAGGAATCGTATGGGTGGCCGTCAGTCGGAATTATCGGCGAAGTAACGTACTTCAAGTAAGCCGGCTACTAACGTACAGTTTCCTCAATGTCACCGCTTTTCCTTCCCTCAATTGCTCAACTATTTTTTGTACCCGGGATATCTGTGTCATTGCTTGAGTATCATCTACTGTCTTGTCAAGCCTTTCTATCTTGACATTATAATATATTATTGGTTTTTTTACTGGGTTATCCCTGAAGGCAACCGCTTTAGCGGCGTTAGCGGGCCTCACCGCTTAATGTACGATGAGAGCTTTCTGCAGAGCCAGCTCTAGTTTGCCAATATCGCATTAGTCTTACGCCCCGAGGCCTCCGAATGGAGTTAAAGGCTCCAGGAAGTCGTTTTGAGGGATTCGATTTGTCTGCAATTTCAGTAGCGAGCTCTTATGGTAGTGCTGTAAATTAGACTACATGGTGAAGCAAAATGGCCCACGCCCTGAGATTCTTTGTCGCCTGAAAATACTTCAGCAGTAGAGGCAAAAATCATAAGCTGAAGCACTTCGAAATTCGAATTAGGGTCCGAGTTACGGTGGGATAAAGAGTAGGCTACTGTACCCCGACAAATGTGCTGAGGGATTCGGAGTGTGTCAAATGAGCCACCTCAGAGATATGTAATCCTTCATTCATCTAGGACAGACCCTCTTGAAGGCAGGGACCCCGAAGTCAGAAACGCCATGCCTTTCCTAAGGAAACTGCCCACAAAGTTCCAACGGAAGTGCCGCTTTCTTGCAGTCGTTGTAGCTTAGGACCCAACCGAGGCAACGAATTGATCCGAAAAGCATTGATTGCCAGAAGAAAGAACGAAACGAATGGAGCCTTACGCAGAGAAATCTGTGGCACAGAACGGGGATGTCTGGTCGTTACGACGGGTATACGTAGTCACGAACCGTGACTCACGGTCACCAGGCCACCGGGACGGGTTGAGCGGTACAAATTGGCAAGTTGAGGATAATACACCTGAGTTAGAATGGTATCCCCTTTATCTGAACCCTTACAAGGGGATGTACGAAGTTCGAGGCAGAGAGAATGCTTGCAGTGCGTTGTGCGGACTAGCAAGAACGGTGCATTTTTACAACTCTTATCTGGGCACTCTCCTCTGTTACACACATGTGTGTATCGGCCCGGCATCAATGTCGCGGCTCATGATATAAACTGTAACCACTGCGGAGTGAAAGATGACAGCTCACACTTACGGCTTGGTTGTAACTTACAACTTGTAAGCGACCGGATCGGTCACGTTTTCAGACTTCCTTTGTGGACGAGAACGGAACTCTCGGGCAGATAACAATTTGTGTGAAGCGATGTACAGCGGTCGCCAACTTTTGTGAGAAAATATTTTTTAGACACTTGCGGAAAGGAGGTTGAGAGCATTAAACAGCCTTACTGAGCTCATGGGGGCGCCTGATCGAGTGCAGCTATGTGGCAAGACTGAATACTTCGAGTCCTAGAGATGAAGCTTGTGGTCTCGCAACTTCGGAGGCATTGTGTTTTAGTAGTTGTACGCAGGCCATTGGTTGCGTAAAACTAGCTTACAACGTACAACGTAACTTAGACTAGTTACATTCGTTTTCGGTAAACCCTACAGTGACAATAACAGTATAGGTACTAAACTCTCGCTCTGAAGCTGCACATAGAATGGATAGTCTAACTAAGCCAATTTCGGCGTCGGACTAAAAACTCACACACAAGGGCGTATTTGCACGCGTACAACCGTAGCTCTGAGTTACTTTCTCGCTAAAAGCTGAGGGTACACTGATCTTCAACATTCTATTCAAAGTTTTAGTTCGAACATTAGTTCAACAAACTACCCCATGAGAGTGGGCTCCATGATGATTGCTTCTCTTATCCCTGCCATCACAGTGTATCTCTGGGTTTGGAGATGTCCCCATCTAACGACTGTTTCGTTAGTCACTACACTTTGAGCAGTATGTTATGCATCGCTTGAACTCCCTGACAGACTTCAGGGTCTGATGAAAAGCTGACAGGTCAACGTCAACAGTTATTTTCAACAATAGACTTTTTATAGTCTGTTAAGACTGCCTAAATCTTCTAGTAAAAGTCTTTAGATAAAAAAGCCTTTCGCCTAATAAGCGGGCGTAGCGTTATTCTCCCTTGAGTTTGTGCACGCTAAAAAGCTATTTCGTATCGTCCTCGGCAAATGGTCCGATGATCAGCATGATCATCCCTCTCATTCTAGATCCCTCTTTCACAGCTTAGCTGCTAACTACATCTGTCCCTCTGGGAAGACTAAAGAATTATTAAGAGTCTCAATTATGGCTATTCATCGCTAGAGACTGCTCCGGTCCCGAAGTTTTCTCCCAGAATCAGACCGGAGTAGGCCTAACAGTGTAGGAAGTATGTCTGAGCATGAACGTGATCCAGAATGCTTTCTCACGGATTAGGCGGTCATCTTATGTCAGAAATCGCCCGGATGTACCGCCTGACCACTGAAGGAACTCAACAGAACTACGGGTAGAAAGATAAGGAAGGATGAGTCATGAATGGCCTGGAGCATGCGTACAGCTAATCGCTCATCCTTATAGCATATAAGTCATAGGTAGTGGTTGCTGGCACGGACATGCACCACAAGCTCCGCGCCTGGCCGTTCACCGCTGTTCAGCTTGTAAAAAAGCTAAGACTATCGACGCTGGATCCCAACACCAGGCACGAGCCACTCAGTTACTCGAGAGTTCAGACTCCCAGTGTTGCTCAGGGCATTGGTGGACGCAAATCTATCAACAAGTTGATCCTCGAGCACAACAGCGGCACCTATCCGTTCGGCCGCATAACAGTTTTGGGCCAAAATCCAGCGCGCACTGCGTACAATAGTTTTGTGGCTAAACATCAGTATGCTTGTGATCATGACGATGTTCTTTTGTAATCTCCGTTCTTCTGTTCTGGTCCTGCTGGTGGTTTTGTTTACACGATGGGTTAAGTTGAGCTATGTGGCACATCTCTAGAGCCTAGAGTGTGGGCTACTTATACGTCTTATATTGGTCCATGTATATCGCTGTGGTTGCACGCATATAGCTTATTCTTCCCACTATAAGCTTCAAGCTAAAGCCTACTCTGCTTCTCCATTCGAACCTCGTTCCCCAGCATTCAACGACATACCATATGAGATTGGCCTACTTGATGACCGTTACCCTTATTGCTGCTATCAGAGGGGATCCCGCCTCGGAAAGCGAGCCCGTGGCGCTCGGTAGAAGCAGCACGTGCAGGTGGTGCACATTCTGTGTGCAATATGCAGGTGATATTTTTTATATCCCATGCGCGGTGACTTTCTTGGCCTGCAAGAAGAGAGGTGAAGGAGATTGCGCCAAGTGCTGCTCTAACTAGATCTAATACCCGCCTAAAGCGCTTTGTAAGCACCGCTCACGAAGCCTGTTTAAGATGCCTAAATAATATTTAGTAAATATGAAGCTTTTCACTTTGCTGTTTCCTGACCTCCACGTAAAGCTCCGGGAGTCTGTACATTCGCAAGGGAGTCAACTGCTTTGTTATCATGATTATCCCATGGTGCTCTAACTAGCAAGTGGTATGATGGGTCTTTATTTGCTGGCCATTCCGTCAATCAATGCTGCATCATTTTCCATCATACTGCACCCAGTGGGGAGTTCCAACCTGTCTCAAGCTACCAATTGCGGTTGTGTCGTTAGTAACTGCACTTTGAGCAGTACACAATGTATCTCTCAAACTCCCCAAACAGCCTTCAGAGTCTACAAGCGTTCACAGAGTAAGGCAAGACGCAAGGACGAGCCTTATCCCTACGTGCGATTACGTGTGGCTTTCCAACTTGTTCACCACTGTGGCGAGGCAATGTATAGGCAAACCACTAGCAGCGGTGCCTCACTGAGATATTTGAGCGTGCTTGAGGGATGTGAGATTAATACCGTTGTACAGTTTTCAAATAACTGTAACTCACAGTAGTTATGAGGCAATTAATATTGAAAGTCGTTCATTTCCCGGTGTCATTATGATAATGGTAGTAATCGATTGAACAGATCTCAGCTTACAGGAAGCCCCTTTCTCAAGCCGTCAAAACTTCCTGTCAACGTTTACTGTTGAAACACAATAAGAAAGAGAAGTTCTGGTGGAAACCAGGAAGCTTTGATGATAATATTGCAGAACGATAAACGGCAGTGAACATCGTCTTTCACGATGAAGCTAAGATACGCTACTTTAAAAGAATAATATAACAAACGAGTGTAATATTTCATAGAACTGCCCATCGAACATACAAAACAGAGATTAGTGACTCCCTTTCATAGCCAACAAAAACATCTGAAGCTCTTGCCGTCCAAGTTACGTCATAGCTGGCAACCAGAGGATCTTCGAATACTCCACGGACCCGTCCACCGGACTTAAGGGACCACCAGTGATCTGTGCCGGCAGGGTCCGTGACAAGTACATCATCCCCCTCGACATAGAGGGAGCTTGAAGCGCTGTATCGATGAGTACTGATCGGTCTCCAAGCCTTGCCGATGAGAGAGGTGGTGAAATACAGACGTCCGTCGTCGTAGCCAAGACCAACATATCCGTTCGAGTGCGAAGCTAATCGACGGACACTCATCCCGAGGGCGATAGCAGAACTGCTGGAGTCACAGGGATGGAGATGACCGTTCGAAAGTATGTAGAGGTTGGTACCGATGAGGACAAGATCGTCGATTAGAAAGCCAAGGGAACTAGTACAGTGAACCGTGTCAATAATGGTGTCACTGCCACGAGCGATTGTGTGAACTGAAACCAGCGTCGCCAAATACAGAACATTGTCGGAACGTGCAACCGAATTAACAGCAATCGGGAGAGCGGTCAGAGACCATCCCTCCGCGAGGTTCCTATGGTGCTCATCAGTGTGGTTGTCCGAAGGTAAAACAGCCAACGGAACATCCAAGAGACCGTCAGCGATAAGATCTGGGTCGGCTGCGTTGATGGCCAAGACAACCACAGCAGCAACCCAACATAGGAGAGTAATGATACTGATGAACCAGGTGAGCTGAAAGCAGGGATTGCTCACGGAATACTCAAGTGCACACTACTCACCAAATAAGGTAGTCTGGCCCGCCTAACAGAAGTTCTCGGGTCATTAAGCATGTCGAAGCCCTGTGCTTTATGTGCTTCCTTCAAAGCCCTTGTCCTGGCCACCAGCTCGGCTAGCTGGTCCGGTAACAACGAAATACCCCGTCGCAGTCCCTAAGGGAAATACACTTCGTGGCTGCTAAAGTACAATAATTTCGTACAAAAGTCTGCGTGGCGTCCCATTGGATTTCGCCAGTTTCACAGTTGAGACAATAGGGAAGTGTCTCCCCGGTCTCCGTGACATGTTCAAGCCTCACCCAGCCCTCCACAGGATTGAAGGGTGTGCCCGGGGTGGCATCACCCCTGCCCTGCTCGGCCTCGAGTGCAGCTGCTAGAGCGACTCGTTGAACCTCGAACTGCGCTTTAAGCTCGTCCAGCTTCTTGTTGTCCTAAAAACAGCAGAGACGGTACCGGGAACGGTAGCCTGTATATGGTTAAGCCGGCCTCAGGCATTCAATTTCGACAATCAGTGCACCTATTCTACTTCCCCCGCTTACCTCGTCAGATAGCTCTTCCCGTTGAGCCTCCCAATACCGAAACAGTCTGTCAAGGCTCCTCTCGCACCTTCTACACGCTCTATGCAATTCGTCTGATATATTCGGTTCGTAATTTCTGCCGGCCTCTGCCGCAAATGGTAGGACGTCCTCGTAGTCTCTAGATGTTCGATAGTCATTCGAAGGACCACCAAAAGGTATGCTTGGTAGCTTAAGATGCCTAACAATAGGAATATTGACTTTTCATCCTCACGGTCGTTCACCCATCGAGCACCTTCAGAGATTGAGGGAAATCTCCCGTTGATTTCCCCTTCTAGTAAAAAAAAGATGTTGTCGGAATTCTCCCAGGTGGAGTAATTTCTCATTTTCAGAAACATTGTAATATAACACCATACTGTCCGGAGTAACGGCTAGTCGTATTATATACCGACCCAGCCACCGAAGCAGCAGCAGCCCTCACCCTTTATCGCTCAGTCTAGGCTGTGCTAGCGGCTCCGCCACTTCCTTAATAGCTTCAACTCCAAATCCAAGCACATCTATGCACCACACTGTTGAGAACTTATACGGCAGACCATCTTGGTCTCTTCTACAGAGGTAACTAAAGGTCAAGGAGGCCAAGTACGATGAACGAATAGATATTAACAAAGAGTTTAATAATGTTAATAAGTTGGAATAACAAATTACTAAATGTCGATAAATGCGGCGTTCCCCATGGCTTAATATTTTCCCGTGTATCTCCCTTATTAATAGTATCCCCCCTGACCCGAATCTAGGAATGGTGGAGGAAAATGAAGAGCGCAGCCGAGTCCCACTTTTACATGAAGAAAGCCTGCCAGAACATGGACAGTATAACTCCACTAATTCCAATCCATACAGCGCCCGGGCTCGTAACCAATACCAAAACCTCGCTCCGCTCACTCGACGGGATAATACCGACGTTCACGTCATGCCAGCCCACTGCAATACATTGAGTCAGAACCGCACCGAACGACAGGGACATCTGAAGAGGTCGAGTTCCACGAACTAGGCTCCCGGTGGAAACCGTACCATGACAATCCTCTCCAGCCGGGTGAGCAAAGTATTGACACTGATGTGGATGTACGAGGCCGTGGTCATGAGTAACACAAACGCATACGCTGCTATTCTGTTGCCGAAATAGGTACCGTAATAGGCCAGACAGAAATAGGCGAAGGCGAATATCATTTGGTTGGTACCTGTTAGGAAATGGCAGAACTTGATAAGACAAAGAGTAGGAAAGATAACAGGAACAAGGCGCATGGAAAATAGGATTAACTGAATAAAGGAAGTAATGCGCAACAGTTAGTGTGAAAATCTTGGAATGGACCTTTGAGGTATGTAAAGAGCGAACGTCTACTGACTCAAGTAGAACTGCATCTCCAAGTCCAAGCCTCATTCGTGGAAACAAATCTCCAGAATTTTCTTCGAGTATCTTCCACACTAGAAGATAGCATCTAGTAGTTCTAGTACAAGGTATTTCCTTCAAGTCAGTTAGACTTATCAAGTTTAGCATCAAGTCGGATCCACTGGTCGTCGGAATGACGCCAATTTGGCCACCGCCATTACCCCAACACATGGTGACTCTCGAGTACGCCTCATGGTTCTGCCACTTTGCATGCATGAGGTTGAACAAGTTGAAGTGTGCCAAGAAGACCTCCCAATCAGTGGTAAGGTCTCGAACAGCCTAACAACAAGTCCCCGCTTCCAAGAAATTCGCCAGTACCTTCTCCGGAGTTCTATTGGCCTGGCTGGAAGGTTGCGTCCGTACCCTCTCGGGGAGGTCCGCGCCAGTTCGGTCTCGGACTTGCTCCAGAATAACAGGGACGCGGAAATATGTGGTGACGCCGAAGCCTGGCAAGCGAGAGTAACATTCCGATGAGAGCCACACAGGTACTTTCGAAGTCTTTCAGCCGGGCCGCGGCGTCAGCGACTTCCTGTGCGCTCGGGACGGGCAGACGAAGCCATTGGGTGAGGGAGCGAACGCAGAACACTTGAGCGTAAACGGAGGCATGGAGGGACAGCCAGATGGATAGAAGGAGATTGACAATAGCGGCACCTGGGGGGGGGGGTATTGGAGCGATGATTAGAGGAAGGAGTGGTACCCATGGTGATAGCATAGGGCCAAAACAGCCAATTCGGGGTTAGATCCGGCGCACGTCCCTTATAGAACATTTCCATAGTGAGGACCAATAATATAGTGTTCATTATCTAACAAAGATCCCTACAGTGCCATCCAGAGACCGGTCCCAGTACTACCAGATAATTGTCCATTTTTATAATGGTCAGGCCGAAGAGATCCCGCAAATCTTGGCGGTAGAGGTCGACCTGCCTCACCCGCATCTTTTGCTGTTGATAGATGTTCTTTTGGAGCAGCTCAGAATTGAACTTCCAATTCTCCCTGTTGTACATGAAGAGCTCCTTCGCAGCATTTCCCACTGGCATCCTCAAAAACCAAAACTGAGGTTAGTAAGGCTGTCTCCTTTTATTGTGTGCTAGAGCGGGACTGTGATCTGATAGGAAAAGGCGCAGGAAACGTGTGCATGCGTGCAGGACAATAAACGCTCTCCAGGCCCCAGTATAAGACTGATGGTAGTTAAGTCACAAATCAACGAGTGAAATCCCACCAAGGGCAGCCGCCATGTATCATCCCCGCAACCGGGCAGACGATGCACACCAAGTGGGAACCACACACCAATAGGCAATGAGACAGCCTAATGGATCTCGATGGCCATCACAAGCAAGCTTTCCCTATCTAACCCTCGAGATACGATGCAGAGGCTGTCCCTGGAGTCCAGATCAAGTGAAGCCTCCACAAAAGGTTGGAGTGACAAATTGCGCACTCATACATCGCTTCGCTCCGCGCAGCTCAAATCTCGCTCGCCTTGAGACGCCTCCGGATTCGCACGCGTGCGGTTGATCATTGCCCTTCCTTGTATCTTCGAAGGAGAGTGAATTGCGATAGTGATCCTGATATCTTTTAGGATTCAGTTTTATTCGTTTCCCTATGAAAATATTCATCGCAGTTCTCGCCTCGCTCAGTGCACTGGTGTACGGTGCCAAGGAGGAGAACAAGGTCGAGGGCCCCGTGATCGGCATAGATCTCGGTACCACCTACTCGTGCGTCGGCATCTACAAGAATGGTCGTGTTGAGATCATCCCCAACGACCAGGGTAACCGTATTACTCCATCTTACGTTGCCTTTACCGATGATGAGAGGCTTGTGGGTGAGGCCGCTAAGAACTACGTCGCCGTTGACCCCCAGAACACCGTCTTCGACGTTAAGAGGCTGATCGGCCGTCGCTATGCTGATAAGACCATTCAGCGCGATAAGAAGCTCTTGCCGTTCGGCATCGTCGATAAGGGTGGCAAGCCAATGATCAGAGTTACCATCAAGGGACAGGAGAAGACCTTGACCCCCGAGGAGATCTCAGCTATGGTCCTCACTAAGATGAAGGAGACTGCCGAGAACTATCTTGGTACCGAAGTCAAGAACGCTGTCATCACCGTCCCTGCCTACTTCAACGACGGTCAGCGTCAAGCAACCAAGGACGCCGGCACCATTGCTGGTCTCAACGTTATGAGAATCATCAACGAGCCCACCGCTGCCGCTATCGCTTACGGTCTCGACAAGAAGTCCGAGAAGAATATTCTTGTGTATGATTTGGGCGGTGGTACCTTCGATGTGTCACTGCTCACCATCGACAACGGTGTCTTCGAAGTCGTTGCTACCTCTGGTGATACTCACTTGGGTGGTGAAGATTTCGATCAGCGTGTGATGGACCATTTCATCAAGATTTTCCAGAAGAAGCACAAGAAGGACCTCCGATCTGACAAGCGTGCATTGGCTAAGTTGCGCAGAGAAGTCGAGAAGGCAAAGAGAGCCCTCTCCTCCACTCATCAGGCAGTTGTTGAGATTGAGGGTATCATGGACGGTATCGACTTCTCGGAGACCCTCTCCAGAGCCCGCTTTGAGGAGCTTAACGCCGACTTGTTCAAGAACACCTTGACTCCCGTCAAGACCGTCTTGGACGACTCTGGTCTGAGCAAGAGCCAGATTGATGAGGTCGTCTTGGTCGGTGGTTCCACTCGTATCCCCAAGATCCAGTCCCTCATCAAGGACTTCTTCGGTGGCAAGGAGCCTAACCGCGGTATCAACCCCGATGAGGCCGTTGCGTATGGTGCCGCCGTACAGGGTGGTATCTTGAAGGGCGAGGGCGGCCAAGATCTCCTTCTTTTGGACGTCACTCCTCTTTCTCTCGGTATCGAGACTGTCGGAGGTGTTATGACCAAGATCATCAACCGTAACACTGTTATCCCCACCAAGAAATCGCAGGTCTTCTCGACCTACCAGGACAACCAGCCCGCCGTCAACATCCGCGTGTACGAGGGTGAGCGTCCGATGACTAAGGATAACCACGAGCTCGGCCAGTTTGAGCTTTCTGGCATTCCTCCAGCCCCCAGAGGTCAGCCTCAGATTGAGGTTACCTTCGAGATCGATGCCAATGGTATCATGAACGTGCAGGCCGTCGACAAGGGAACCGGCAAGAAGGAGCACGTTACCATCACTAACGATAAGGGTCGTCTTTCCGAGGACCAGATTGAGCAGATGATCCGCGATGCTGAGAAGTTTGCTGATGAGGATAAGAAGACAAAAGAGAGGCTTGACGCTAAGAACGCCTACGACAACTACCTCCACTCGATGCGCAGTGCCATCGAGGGTACTGGCGGCCAGCCTGGCCTTGGTGATAAGATGGATGAGGAGGAGAAGGAGCAAGTACTTGAGGCTGTCAAGGACGGAGAGGACTGGATCTCGACCAACGGCGAGACCGCCGATGCTGAAGAGATCAAGGCCCAGCAGAAGGAGACTGAAGGCGTGTGTGGTCCTATCATCAGCAAATACTACCAAGCTGGCGGTGGCGGCGCAGACATGGAGGAGGATGACGATGATGAGGCTCCTGATGAGCTCTAGGTTTTTTATTAGTATTGTCAATCCATGTCTGGTCAGGATCAGACGCCTGTTAGAAGCTGTTAGTTGATATGACATACACCCACTTTTTACATGATGCTTCCAACTTGTGTTGTTACAAAAGATTCGCATCGAGAAATAAGCCATAGTGCCGCAGAGAAGAACAGATGAAACGGTTGTAGTTATTTGCCAGTGGCCAGAAGATGCCTATGGCACACTCCTCTGCCGTTATTGCTGGGGGGTTCGAGCTTCAACGGGCCCTGGCGCTTAGTACGGGTACGAACGTCCGGAAACGACAAGGCTACAAGGAGTGGAAGAACAGAATGCGACGTCATCGGGCGTATCTTTCGGTTGTTGAATCATATCTATCAAGGGAGTTGCGGCTACTACGACAAGTCACCCGTGGGACGATGCGATACGATCCCTTTGCTAGTGTCGGTCTCATAAGCGAGGCTCAACTACCCGATTTGGTTGCTAGTGAGAAAGCGCGAAAGGCAAGTGATAAGCTGAGAGAGTAAGCTGCTGAGTTTGATCAGTGGATTCCATGTCTCCCTCAGGCATTTGTCGATCGAGCCGCGTGCACCGGTGACGTTACCACCCATACGAGAGACGACCCCTATTCGAGACGCGGAGATCAGCGCCTGCTCTGAGCTGAAGCTAGAAAGTTTGGTGCCGACCCAAATGTCTTGCTACGAGGAGCTTGATCCAACTCCTCGGCTTGTAAAGTGTACACCACGGCGCAACCGGTTCCGGAAGCCCAGCACGGCTGTGGGGAGCACCACGTTGGTGCTCCAGTCGGGAGATATTACCACCTCTATGGGAACTGAGTCTTCCCTGGTAGCATATGCTAGCACGATGAGCGAGGGCTGGACCACATCATCGATTCTGATAGAAGCCCCGCCGGTTCGGCTTCCTCCAAAACCTCGCCCGAAGAAGGTCTCACCGCGCAGGCAGCGGGCTAAGAGAAGCGTATCCGTCCAGACAGAGGCGGTCAACGAGGAGGAGGAGGAGACAGATGTGTGCATGGTCCGGAAGGCATTGCTTCGACGAGTCTATTGCCGATCGTTGAGGGTAGGCCTTTCAAGGATTTTACCTTTTGAATTGGTTGTCTCCGTTTTCACTGAATTCTAGTCAGCCTAATTAGCCAGAGTATGTCCTTTTTCAGAATGTCGCCGACCGAGAGTGCCAGCTTCAGACCAGCGCCATAACGGTGCAGCGGGCATATCGGACGCTTGCACGCGCCAGGCGAGAGCAAAAGAGGCGGAATGATGCCTCCATTATCATACAAAGACGATACCGGGCTTTCGCCCAGGCACGTCGTGAATGGGAGAATAGTCCAGCAGTGCAGGCAGCGGCAGCACTCATTCAGAAACAGTATAGATCTCTAAGGATGTCTACAGCAGACCTCGTTATCGAATTGCTCAAGTCCACTCAAAAGCGAGCGTATGGCACCATACAGAGAAGAGAGATGGCTAGAAGCAAGGCCAGTATAAAGGAGCGGGGAGACGCTCGCAGACATAGAGAACACAAAGCCAAGACACTCCCTCCGCAGCCACCACGAACGACAGCTCCTTTGCAACGTACATACACGGTCGAGCACGAGAAGGCTGCAATTAAAATACAGAGCTTCTTGTCTAGACGTCAAACGAAAGGATTGACCCTTCGTGGACTGTAGCTTCTGCTCATGCGTTAGCCGGTGTTAACATCATCAATAGGACGAGGACGCATTGAGTTTACAGTGGGGAGTCAATATGTATACGCGCACTGAGATACTGTGGGTGCAGTTGGCTCTAGTGGTGGTACACCCGCGTACAGTTTCACACTGTTGACACTGGTGAGCTCTTGCTCCTCTTCAGACAATATACTGAGATACCCTCATGAAGGTGACGTTCCGTGCTTGGTTAGTTTCATAACGAGCTCTAATCAATTCATCGTACAGAGAAGTTAACAAACTACTTCGCCTTTCTTATTGCCGACGTCGGAGTTATTCGTTAACCCCCTCTTAATGAGATGAAAAGGAAGGGCTGCATTGCATCGACATGCGAGCGGTCCTCCCCGATAGATAGATTGCTGAATGGCCCACTGCCACGATGCAGCTTATCAGGATGTGTGCATTCATGGCCTAGAACTCTGGTGACCTCTGGTCGCAGGTCACCTGTGGCAGGTGACCTGTACACCTGAGGTGGCAGGTGTGGAACCCTCTAGGCTAGCTCAGGCTAGTTATCCAACTTCTTGTACTTAGTACCTGGTTCACCGACTACTATATCGCTTTCTTCGGATGGGTTTTAATGACGATTGCCCTCTTGACGTTGGCACCTACAGGGGCTAGGGGGCCGGAGTCGCTCACGATGATGCGATGAAACACTGATGAGGAGATATTAGTACAGGGAAGAATCCAACTCTCAGCACTCCAGAGTCATCAAGCTTGTGCTCCCGTTTCAATAGCACGAAATAGGGTTGAGTTTGCAGTGATGAACCTGGGCGGGTCTCGCCCACGAGACCTACATTGATCCAGCCAACATTGATGCTGACGGCGACGCGATTGCTTGAACCTACCCGGAGCCTTGGAGATGACTCAAGGGGTATTGAGATGACTAAGGTGTGGACCGCGTCTATCAATGATATAACTATTTTGTAGGCAAATCTACAGTTGCCAGACCCCTTCCAGAGAGACGCTGATGGCAATACCATTCTTCATTGGGCGCTCTGGTGCAGTGTTACAATGCATCGTCAGGCGGCTAACTCCCATCAGGCACAAAGACCACGATACAACGAGGAAGCTGCTAAGCACACCGATGGCGCAGGCTCTAGTGGAACAGGCGAATGCTAGTGGTGAAACTCCAATTGTATGGGCAGCAAAAGTAGCTGCTCACTCTCAGAGTTTTGTGATTGACAATTACTCCTATTAGGCCTCAAACACAGTTGGTGTAAGATTGTTGGTGGAAGCAGTGAAGCCCCTCTCTGAGGCCGGAACGGACGCTCCGCAGTTGTTAACCGACACGCGGGACATGGTGAGACTGTTGTGGGTTGGCGTCCACTATAATGGTCTCTCAGGACGGCTTCACCCTGCTCATAGTATGCGCCCAGTTCGACAACGTGGCTATGATGGAATGGCTTTGGCTGACTGGAGGACTCTTCATTGATGAAAGGGACAGCCTCGGCCGAACTGCCTTGCACTGGGCCGCTTACAAGGTTTGCACGTATTCCCTTTAACTATGTCGAGTTCGGCGTGTTTCGCTATGTTTTCTTTTTAACTGTTTTGTGTCGTGCACGTCGTGTGTTTCGCTCGTGGTTTGTGACATAGGAACTGCTAGTAACTGAGTTATCGCCTCACCGATCAGAGATGCCTTGTAGTAAATCGGCTAAGGGATACTATCAGTCCAGCATTACTCCTTAATACACATTTATCAAGGTTTGCTATTCTGAATAGTATTCTGTGAATACGACTGAATTCAAGTCAAGTATAGCAATTCACTGACTTGCTACATACATGTATATTTGAACTCCGCCCCACATACTATCAATTTGCGTTTTTGTTAGGGGCACCGCAAGTCTGTTCAATGGCTGCTATCTCGTGGAGCTCTACTAGCTGAACGCGACATCGACGGAATGACTCCCCTACATTTGGCCGCCATGCAGGGACAAGACATGGTGTGTTCCGTCACTTGCTTTATCTACCATCCGGCTGGGCGTGGCTCCTCTCCGGCTTTCGTTCTGATACAGGTTATCGAAATTCTCATCGATGTTGGCGCGGTCCTTCTACTTGACTTGCCCAACAGCAGTGGAGAGTCACCCTTACATTTGGCGAAGAGAAATGGTTTCGGATGGATTCACTTGTGCATGCAGGTGGCTCTGGTCGGTCATTCATGATATACATTTCACCTTCCCGCAGAAAACGCGGGTTTGCCACAGCCTGTTCGGCCGCCCCTATCTTCTACATAACCAATATGCGAACATGCAAGGCCTCTATGACCGAGACGTTGTGAATTGCAAACTCCCTATCGGTCAGGTTCCTCTCGGCGTTCGTTATAGAGTTCGCCTTCTTCTCGTGCCTCCTGTGGCCATGGCTCAACGAAGATCTATGGGATTCACTCTGGCTCCACCTACAGGCTCTGTGTCTTATACTTACCATCTTTTTATGGGCTGTCACTTGCTACAGTGATCCAGGTTAGTATTTCATCTTTCCCGAGGCACGCTGTAGGGCGTTCACTTGCCAGGTTGGCTTGCCGAGTACCCTTTAGGCTCGCAGCTAGATGATTGCCAAGAATTGAAGACTGAACTAACACAGCAAGTACGTACATCTCGAGGGCATTGAACTGTCACTATCGTCGAACAGATGCTGCCAACAACCAGCTATGAAGTGCTCCTGGTTGCACCGGGTCGAGGACAGCCTGCCGGTGAAGCCTGGGTATGACATGTTCGATTTAATTTTAATGGGAGAGACGTCACCATCGCGCACTCGATGATATACTTTGATTTGCCTTTCTCATCCTCGTATCTTGATGCCCAAACACCGTACTCTTCTCGCACACATTGAAAGCGCGAATCACAATTAGTTGACTTGCCGTGACTCAGGCGACTCTGGAGCGTTCACAGAGGAACACGTATGATCATCTGTGGCTCACAAGTACCCGTCCCTCATCAGCGAGTGAGTACGATTGGGGTTTTAATGGTTATGGGGAATCCTTACGGTATGTGTTCCCATCGCCGCCGCAGGCTCGGTCGTTAACGGTTCCCACGATAGAGACTCAACTACGACAAACGATGCGCCCGGCCGACGTCTGAGGCGCAAGCTCTCGGAGCTTCGTCGGGAAGGAGTCCCGGCGGAGTACTACAAGTTACTCTGTGAGGGGAGGTTCAAGCAGGTAAGCATCACACCCGAAAGAGTCATTATTCGGATCTCCCTGCTGGTCAGGTCTGCGTTATTTGTCGCGTAGTTCACCGACTTCGTTCTAGACACTGTAAGGAGTGCCGAAGATGCGTTGATCGTCTCGATCACCATTGCCCGTGGATCGACAACTGTGTTGGCCTTGGAAACCAACGGAGCTTTTATCTCTTCCTTCTCGTAGGAGACTCAACCGCGTTCCGCAGTCAGAGACCTGAGAGAGCAGAACTTATCAGTTTCACATTGTGTGAATGGAATCAGCAGTTGAAACTGCGTGCCTTTGGCAGAACATTTGAAATTAGTTATTGCCAGATTAGGACTCATATTTAGACAGTTTTGATGAAGGTTTATATTTGATCGAGAAAAGGGGTAGAGTATATGCCCTTCGACGTAACGCCTTCGTTTCATAGCTGGAGCTCCCGCGGAGAGCTCCACGTGCGTTGTCTGATGATTGGTTCAGGTTCTGGTCGCAGGCCTTGCTATCTCCTACTATCTCGTATTCCGGTTCATCTCCACGGTCACATTCCGAGAGGGTTTCCCTCCTGAGCTAGAGGTTGATGCTTTAACAATTCTGGTGGTGAGTACTGGTAGCTGTTGGTAACAGATTGTTCCCCAACTACACTATTATTACGTGCCACGTACTTAGCTTTTCTGCGCTCTATAGAGCACGCGCTACCTGCCAAAGCGATTGTTCGCATCTGGCGCTCTCGGGATTTGTATTTTTAGGCTGCTATATTTAATTATTATCCTCATGTCGGTCATATCATATTGATTGTTTGTCTATTGTAATGCTGATAGCCTTGACGGGATTGAGCATTCCTTCTAAAACATTCCAGATGCGTCCACGCTCACCCGGGAGACTTCTGTAGGTTCTCTTCGCTGCGGCCAATTTCCTGTGGGCAGGGTTCGTCGTGTCTCTCTTCCTCCGACAAACGTGCTTCATGCTACTCAATTTGACAACAGCTGAGGTGCGTTCGTGCCTTAGCTGCCGGACCATCTAAGATTTCAGGTCCTGACGAAGCCTGCGCACGTTCGAAGAAGATTCGCTGATTCACGTTGTAAATACTGGTGAGCTACCTTTCTTCCGTATATTAGGCTTAGGCCATTCTCAGGTACCTGTGGGGTTTCTGCTCCCTCTCTCTCCCACTAGACATTTTCAATCGCCTCGTTGCCTACTGGACGCTCAATCATAGCAGCCAAGATCAGCAAGTGAGCTCTCCGTTTGTCGACTATTCATTGTCAATTTTAGGATTTCGGAGATCCAGATGAGCGTGGTTAATCCAAGTTGATATATAAGCACGTCCCTCTCCAGTTCGTCAGCCGTCAGCCGGCATCGTTCAAGTCTCTACCTCTGCCGTAGAGAGATTGAGGTTGCGTTGATAAGATAATATTTCGGGCGTGCGCGCTCCCCAACTACGGCCGCGCGCTTTTTTGACAGCGCGGTTTGCCGGTTTCAGATACTTTAGATGATGCTGCTTTCCTTCCTTACATTGTCGGTGATGGTGTTGGGAGTCCCTTGTGAAATTACACTACCTCTTCATGATGACGGTCTTGTACCGCTCTCTCTAGGCGGTCAGTCTCTTCTCCTCAACGTTGACTCCGCTTTGCCTGAAACCTTTGCCGTCTACGGTGACTGGTATGAGAAAAAGTATGGCCCAGGCGCGTGCGATCAGCTTCCTAGTGGGTGCTATTTCTGTCCTGATCCACGCCTTTGTGATGATGTCTACAAGAGACATCGCTGGAAAATCTTCTTCGCTCATGGCAGAGAGAATGTTACCGTAGTAGCTCACGAAGACACGCTCGGTATCGGCAACGTCACACTCCCTTCATTCACTTTTGGTTTGGTAATCGGGTACGACTCTGTCCTTCCAGACAGCCACCCAGACGGTTTGCTAGGTCTCTCATTTCCGAGGCCCACGGTACCCTTATCGCTCCTACAACAGCTTGAGGACGCTCATATTGTTGACGATCTCGCCTTCTCGATTCTGCCTGCTCATGGTCACGGTTTTTGCGGTACGCTGGTTCTCGGTACATCCGATGCTGGTAGTTCGAGATCTGGGAGGGTGAACCGCGCTCGCTTCGTCCCTCCTAGAGACGGGGAGCTGAGACAGTTTCTAGTCGATCTTGTTCGCGTCACGATTGTCAAGCCGGAAGGCGGTATCCTCACGGTTGGTCGCATCAGATCTGCTGCCTCCTCGTCAAAGCCTGTAGCCCTATTCGATACCGGGGATGACTGCATTCAAATACCATCATCTGATCTGGCTGTCATTATAGAGGAGACCAACGATTGCTACATGAAGAAGAGTAATAATAATGTTAGGCGCCGTTCTGCAACGCGAAGTATCTGGCGGGACTCGGAGATAGATCACTGGCTGATCCGTGAAGATGCTATTGATTGTCTCCCATCACTGAAATACAGGCTTGGAAATAGCGATCATGGGCTCCTTAGCGTCATCATCAAGCCCGAGCATTACACTTCTTTGTGCGATGAGGACGGATGTATACTTCATCTGCGTGACGGCAAAGAGTCGGATGTCCTGGTTCTTGGTTATCCCTTCTTTGCTGCACATGAGTCGTTCTTTAACCTTTCTGGTGGTTGGATTGATATTGTCCAGATGTAGTGGAGCTCATGTCACTGGCGGTGAAACGTACGTAGGCTCCTTGAACGTCAGGAAGCGAATTTTGCACTATTATGCATCAAAGCGGTGCCCCCCGAGGCATGACCAGAGGGACTTCGGTAGATTCTTCTTCCCTATGCAACAAAAAAGCTGCTTTAAAATTTTAATCAGCTCATGGGGCTGTTTTTGTAGCAGTTCTCTTTATATATCTATCTCGTGCTATTCACTTGATTCACATGTTGGTTGATAAAGCTGCTGTTGTTATGTGATGTTCTGATAGAGAATCATGGCATTGCTTTCTGCATACCATTCCGCAAAGTGAGCAATTGGCACGGTGAGATTTTAATTGGAAATGGCAGCCACAGCCGCAACCGCGAAAGCTCAAGCTACGGTTCTTGGAAAAATCGTTGGACTGTCGTCGGGGAAAACTCAGCAGGTGAGCATCCGTTAGGGACGCTTCGCCGAACCTTGATGCTGGAATAACTCAGATACCTGAGGAGCCAACGGAGCAGGAGATCGAGGACTACGCTCTCTGGCTTGGATTGGACAAGGTGAAGGATCGCGACCTGTTCTGGATCGCCAAGCAGGTAGAAGCCGGCTGGTGGTGGTCTTCAATGGATGGCATCTTAGGCGCTGAGGACGCCGATACCGCAGCCTTGGGTACAGTGCCAGACAGCGAGTGGTGATGTGTTCTTTCACAATACTAAGACAAAGGAAAGTGTTTGGGATCATCCGTGCGTGGCATCAGCTGTGGAGATATCCGGCTCATTTTCGACATAGGTACGATCAGTATTACCAGCAGGCGGTTGAGCAATACAAGAACGGGAAAAGCTCTCGTGAGGAATTGGTAGGTTTTTATTGAGCATTGTTTGTCGGCTGTCGGGTGTGGTATTATTTACCACACAGACTGGTCAGAAATTGTCCAGCGTCGATCTAGATGCGTTATCGATCGAATTTAATAATGAATTTCGTATCGTGGGATCAGAAACTCGCAGCCCTTTATTGAGGTATGCGATGATTTACCTCCGCATGAGCTTTAATCTCTGAACAATTCGATCGATAACTCACTCAGACCGGCGCTGGACAATTGTTTGGCCAGTCTGTATGAGGCCGTTTGCAATCTGCACGATTGAAAGTGTGCTTGTATATCAATTTCTCTATTACAAGGAAGAGAGGTCGTGCAAATCGTCGATCATGGCGTCTGGATGACGTGCTTATGCAGCACTCGTTGGAATGTCCGAGGAGTTCCAAGTACTCGATACCCGGTCTCAGGCCGCTAGAGTTTCACAGTCGTGGCTCTTCTCGAATACGGACCAGAGATCCTCAGCTCAAGTCAGTCCCGAGCCGGTAAAAGGCAAACCGAAGGTTTCCATCAATTATAGCACTACAAGTAGCAGGCTTGTTCGTGATGATTTGTACGCCGTTGCAGATGAGTCGCCGTCCCGAATAGTAGCCGAAATTGAACTGCCAGAAGACCGTGTCGTTGAAGCTGTTGGAAGAATTCCAGACGATGTTATTGTGGAAAAGTGAGGGTGGAAAAGGAAGGTCGAACGGACAGGAAGGTTTTCAGAAGTCCGGAAAAAGTTGATCAACTCGGTGACTTCGAAAGCGAGATTTCGGCAGGTAGCCAAAAATATATGGATTGCACTGTTCCGACTAGCTGTCCTTCAGGCGCACGTGCCGACGACTTGCTGGATGAAATTGATCCATGTTCGGATCTAGCGACACCCGAGTAAGGCCCGCAGTAAGCAATTCACGTGCTATCGCCGTTCCAATCTCTCAGTGGCGGATCTAACATCGGCAAGAAGCTCTTCGAGCCGCCTCCGCGCAATGTCGAGGCGACGCTTGCTGAGTTGGCAGAATTAAAAGTGAAGCTGGCTGAGGTGGAGGAAGAGAAGGGCAAGGCGGAAAGGGATTTGAAAGGTAAGGGCTCGAGCAGCGTTGATTGCAGTGCGTCGAATTTCTCCGATATTATCAATGATCGATTGCCTATAAGCATAATCGATCAGTAACCTGCCCTGATTCCCGGTGGGAGCACCTCACAGTGCGACGACAGGCGGGCCGATAGTACACACACGCCCGCCGCAAGGCAGGTGGCCATGCGGGCAATACTGTAACTTCGACAGGATGGACTGTTCCTCGGTGGCCAGCTGGCAGTAGTCCACTGCCCAGCCCTGGTAGTACCAGGCTCGTACTAGTCGCTTGAGTTATACTCTGGCCGAAACCCCAACAAATACATAATGTATTGCGCTCTCTACTGAGAGGAAGACCACGCTTTCCTATCAATTTAGTATTCGTAGCCAGACTCATAAAGTTTAGGATCAACCTCTGAGAGTAGCGAGAGTATTAGTCTCCGGATTGCTGCGTTGTCAGAGTCCGAGAAGCAACGCGAAAGACTGCAAAGAGACCACGATGCGACCGTAGAGTCCTTAAGCTCGGCTAGAGAAACAAAAGACGCATCGATAGCAGAGCTGGAGAAGATTGAGGATGAACTGAAAAAAGAAAAAGAGGTCCGGATTGTCACCCCACTTTCCTTTGAGAGGGGTCATCGTAGGCTCGTGAAAAGGCAGAAGCACAGCTTGTAGCGCAGGCTGCTAGTAACAGGCTCGTCGTTGAGGAGCTTGCTGAACAACTGGAAGAAGTTAAATCTAGGTCGGAGGATGCTGATGGATTCATAGCGAGCCAGGTTGGCCTCGGCTGGGGTGGTTCGTGCAATACGTTTACCTCAGGCCGGTGAGATTGAGATGCTCCGGGATCGACTTAAAGATGGTCGAGAGAAGGTGCGAGTATTGGCAGAAGAGGACGTTGCTAGACGACAGCTGCTTCTTGAAAAAGATGCCGAGGTTGTCAGTCTTAACAGAACTGTGGCAGCGTAAGTACGGAAAGCTAGGCAATCCATTTCCTACCGCGTGGTGCATCTGATATTCGGTGACCTGATTACCGTAATTTACGGTCCGTAATCGGAAGTTACCTTGTTACGTAGACGAACGCGCGTTACCTTAGATAGTATCTTTTAGGATCAGACAGCAGCTGCATGCGGAAAGAAAGAGATCCAAGTTTAGTAAATTATGTGGACGAACTCCGACGGATATGTCCGATGCCATAGTTCAGGAAGAGGTAGATGTCTCGGTGGATGTACCTGAACAGAACAGGTGAGATCGTCCTACTCTGGCCCCGATTGCATATCTTTCTCAGGATTTTCGAAGAACTCCTGACCAGGGTCCTCGCCCAACCACCACCAGTGTCCAATAAACCCGCATTCGGGAGCGATTAAAGTTGACCAATAAATTAGATGCAAGTGTCAAGTACAGTACGGCCATGCTGGTGTGTGAAATGATGACCATGACTGACGTGATCATTGGTCATCAGCGCCTCACTTGGATCCTCGTCCTTTCAACGTTGCGTTTGAGTGTTTGGTAAACACTGTCTCTTAATTCCTCCTTCTCGATGATAAAAGCGAACTACCGTCGAATGGGAAGTAGGCTGGTTCATCAACCGATGGTCGGCTCTGATTCGCACACTTACGAAAATTATCAAAGTCCCTCCCATCTAGTGTATTATATCCTGTCAATTCATGTGAACACTTTCTCACATTTCACCACTAAACTAATATCAATCAATAAGAAGCGATAGTCAACCGATCTCTTCTGTTTATGTATCTTACTTTTCGAAAACACCTTTCGCACTTTTTCGTTAGGCAGTAGTTGCCGCTAACTACGCAGCTGGAACTACTTCTCGAACAGACATACGTGCACTTATAAACCATTGCCAAGGCATTGACTGTTCCCTTCTCTTATTATTCACTTGTTGCTATAGTGCTTCATGTATTGTTGGGTATACCTACTCCTTACTGTTGTGTTGAACATGGATACTACTGGAGACACTGTCGGTATATTCGTGGTGAGGCTTGGTTGCTCCATCACACCGTTTCTTCGCACATGTTCAGGACGATGATGACGTTCTCCAAGGGGTGGTATGCACCCAGGGTTGCTCAGTTGAAAAGTGTCCAGCTCCCCCCAAAGGAGAGGCGACATGCTTGCCCGGGTCGGCTCTTTGCCTGTTGAGCTGTTCCTCGGACAATGTAAGCAACTCGACGTTTATCCTGCGCTTGAAATTGCATCGTTCAGGACTGCCTTGAGGGAGCATACTGTCAGGACCTGGGCGAAGGCTATAAGGTATGTGTGTTCAGACCTTAGTAAATGAGATGCCGAAAGGGTATGCCAAAACTCGAGAAGCCTGGCTTACCCAATAAGAACTCAGCTTACAATCTTCGTCAACTCATTGTTAATATGCTAGTTGTTGGGCTCAGCGCAGTATGCTACTGCTCATTACTTATCATTATTATTCATATCAATGGTAATAGCCCACGACTTTCAACTCCATATCAGTAGGCCATTGGGCGCATTTCAATATTATGATGTTATGTTGAGTTCGTGTACGAATACGTGCTATGCAGAGGCATGGCTTTCTGACAGAAAGCTTCTGTACAGCGCACGCATCAGCATGGTCTGTTCGAAGCGTGCAACGCACTGTAGAGGGGAACAGCGACTCGGGCTCTTGTACCTTAAGGGTCTCGAATTTTGGATAACATGCTTCCTGCGTACCAAGATCAGGAAGTATGCTCGATTCACTAGCGTAAATGAGAACCACATACTGTTGTCAATTGATGCGCACTAAGTGTGCATGTCTTGAGGATGCCCGCTACATTGGCATGGTGTCCGAGCCTCCCATGCACGCAATAAACCTTATCAGCCTAGCATTTAGGCAACAACACCGAATGGTTACCTCAGGGTCTTGGGTCTTCAGTGAAAGACGATAATGTGTGAACATCAGTGAGCTTCTGTTACTCGCAGTCGCCACATGGACTCTCATTAAAAGTAACATACAACTCAAATCAGAATGAGTCAGATTCTTAAAATCAATCATACTGAATCCGTTTTACTGATGAATTACATCAGATATAATAAGCTTGTCTTATCAAAACCCAATCCCTAGGGTGGCCACGTGTCGAGCCTCGGCATGCAAATCTTACCGCCCTGTGTTCGAAAAATAGTTGTGCTTCGACTATGCCAGTCTTGTAAGCCCCCTACATACAATCTCATAACGTCTAACCACTGCCTAGTTCCCTCGGTCGAAGTAGTCCAGATGTTACAGAAAAGCGAGCATATCCCTAATAATCCATCGGATATCATCCGATGGATAAGTTTACCTCGAGGAATATTAGGCACAACATATGCTTTGAAGCTGTAAACCCTGAAGTCTATTAGGGACTCACCCGGATTCCGGGCCCGCACTTCAGTATCAGCGAGAGGCCACTTTTTACGTCATTCTCAAAAATACACAGTAGCTGTCGGTGAGAAGACACAATGGAGGGTCTGACTTTTCACACGATATAAGTCACACCCATTGGAGGCTCGTAGCCGGGTTGCTGGAGACACCATTGTCCCCAAAAGGAGTAATATCTAGAACGCAGTGATGAAACTCCTTGGAGCTCCGCAGTTGAAATAATGACTTTCCCCTCAATTGACTATTGACACCCTGGCTCGGATGTGAAGGGTTGCGAAGAGACACCGCAACTTCCCCGGAATGGCTTCTCGGATGTCTCCAGTATTTCCCGGAAATCCATTTGGGCACTCGTAGGCCTTTAGTTACACGATGCATATCCGCTCCAGTTACTGTACGTATACGGTCTTCCACATTATGAGCAAATGACTGTCTAGCCTATATAAGATTGAAGACAAAGACGCCCTCGCCATGCGTGCAGAAAGCCGAAGGCTTCGGGTCGGAGGTTTGAATGCGGGAAAGGCTCGAGTCGTAAGAAGTGAGGATTTGTAAGCCGAAGCATCGCACGGAGCTCAACCTCTTTAGAAGGTGACCCGACAAGGTATGCTTTTGAAAAAATAAATTTGAAAAATGTAAATGCGCTGTCTCCGAGCCTCGAGTACAAGCGAGGCGCCTGCTCCTGCTACTTCGTCTCCTTTGGAATTGAGTTGCTGCGCCTTGAAATGAGATACTACTTTCAGCAGCTGGTTTCAGGCACTTGGAGCATGCTCGCGCCGTCTAGCACTGCCGGCAAAGTCAGTCTTGACGACTTGATTTGTGCTCGCACACGTCCCAGTAATACGAGGACTCGTCAACTTGACGACGTCAAGTATGTCATTCCATTATAATTTGCCCGGTCAAGTTAACCGCTGGTCACTCGCTATTGTAAAAACCGAACAGTTCAATGGCGGCTGACGGTGCTAGTCAATACTGTAGTTTGTCCGAACATTCCCACTTCATAAGGCTTCTCCCTGGAATTAGATTAGTATATGGGGATGGGGCTCCGCGGGAAAGCGGGTTTTACTCGGAAACTTCAGTCAGTTGGAGCCGGGGCCACTGTTTTAAATTCATTCCGTGGTTAAATCGCAGGTTTCCTTGTGCGAGACTCCACTCGGGTTCGGGAGACGCTTATTTTCACGTCACGGTCACATAAAACCCGTGACTTGCACTGAGTTAAACGAGACCATGGGTCTCCTCTAACAAACCCATTCAGGAGAGTAACACAGCGATACGAAGTTGCCTCGCTTCAGAAGTGATTATGTCCGCAACCCAAGAAAGTAGCACTCATGGCTTCCTTCGTATTCAATTCTTTCGGTGACGTAGTTAAAGTTGTCTCTTTGAGGTGTCACTGAGCCAAGAAGCTGTGTTCCAACGTATATCAACTTGGCCAAGATGCTATCCGTTGGAAAGGCTCTGTTCGTAGCGGCTTTAGGCTTTGCCGCTTCTGAGCTTATGTTCAAGAACACCATGTAAAAAATCTTTAATGAGATTCATAAAACTTATCCCTTGATTTTAGGTACTCTCCTCTCAGCCAGGCTCCTGCTAATGACGGTAGGTTTCCACCACGCATTGTAGACTTTGATCATCCAAGTTGAAGATCTCATTTATCTCAGTGTTTTAGGAAACGTTTATCAGAAGCCAAACGAAACATGCAATTGGAATGGTACAGATCTGACAGGCTGCAAATGCGCCGGCTTCGTCGCTTTCTACGTGGTGGGGGCTGGCTGCTTCATCATTCTTTCTTCTACACATGTTCAGGATCATGAGAACGTTCTCCAAGCGGTGGTATGCTCACAGCACTGCCCTCAAGACTCATGTCCAGCGCCCCCCAAAGGAGAAGGGACTTGCGAGTCCTACGGACAGCTTACAGGTTGCATGATTAAATGCTTTTCGAACGACGTAAGCAACATTACGTTTGCCTGTCAAATTGGGGGTATGCCTCTTAGGACTGTTCATCGGAAGCCCATTGCCAAACCTTTTACGAAGGAGGAGATAATTTCTGCATGTTTAAGCCCTAGTGTACCCGTGGCCGGGAGGATACGTCTCCTCAGCTAGTGAAGCCTAGCTTCCACACTACTAGCTCTGCTGACAATGATTGTCACACAATAGTCTCACTATTTCTATGAAGAAGGCAAGCTTTGTGAGCTTAACATTGTATGGTAGCCCAGTACTTACATCTAAATCGGTGATATTAGCTCGAATTTTCGACCTGCTCTGGTGCCTTACATCGGTCGAGCACTAACTAGATTTTCATGGGACGACTCGCGTTGGTTAATATAGTATCGTATTAGTGTATATCAACTCATCGCGTTATGTACAGCGTTTGCGTCAGAACGGGGTAGCTCGACTGCTTTGACATACTGTAAAGCCGAACACCTACTAGAGTTTGTGTAGCTCGAAAGTTTTGCGTCTTTAGCAGCTTGCTCAACTTGGCCCAGGTTACTTGGGCAGGCCAATTGTGAACCCTCCGGTTACGTGCATGGCTCAGTTGCGTGAGTGAGAACCGCAAACTGTGAAAGACTGGCCTCTTCCGAGAAGTCCTCAGTGGAGGTGCCTGGAGGATGCCAGTTCCTCCTACAGGGCCGTGATGCTCGAGCTCCGACCAATGCAAGGAGCCCTATTACGTACGCCTGCGAACGGGGAGGGCGCAGGATGGCGATCGAGTTAACTTTAGCTTCCCAACTTCCAACATATACAGCACAGTCTGTGTGACACAGAGCTGAACACAAAACGAATATAAGTTTTGAAACCAAATCATACTGCTGTCCTTGCTTCTTGAGTTTTGCACACCAGCTTGTCAGACGACCCAAAATCAGGGCGCGAACATACAGACGCTCGCGAACTCAGTTCCAAAAGTGTAGCAGCGCTCTGGCTCCGGGCAGTCCTACAAAAGATGGTAGAACTTCGCTAGCTTGTAATATTGAGCAAACAGATGTCGCTCGCGGTGAGCGGCTCACCTTATCAGAAGAGCATGTCAATGCACACAGGTATCTTCCATCACCTACACACTGTCCAACACCTTTTGTCGAAGTCGGGCACGGCATAGTCAAATCGCTACACAGCTGCGAGCATACCACTCCATCAAGGGTTAAATCAGCGAAATTCTGATCAAGTTAAATGGGACAGCCAAGAGGCTGGCCTCTCACAAAGTGAGGAATGAGTTCACTGTTACATTGGCATTCAATTACTTCCTCGCCCTGCCACTCGCATTTACCAGTTGGTTTCTCATAACAACCACCTATCAAATTCAAGAGAGTAAAAGGGGCTTTATTATTGCAAAGATGGTAAAACAGCTCGGCTTAACACCTTCGGCATCGGTCTTCGTGAAAGAAGCGTACCTAGGATCGAAAGGTGTACCGTTGTTTACGACTGGAAGGCTGGCGAGTCCTACGGGTTCTCTCCAGAGCTGTCCTTTAACATCTTCTCGGACGCCGCGAC
Source organism: Perkinsus chesapeaki (assembly GCA_013115145.1). Taxonomy (NCBI): domain Eukaryota; phylum Perkinsozoa; order Perkinsida; family Perkinsidae; genus Perkinsus; species Perkinsus chesapeaki. The sequence continues at coordinate 53,410 of JAAPAO010000027.1, read as the reverse complement.
GACGAAAATTCCAATAAACAGGACAATTTGCATCATGTACATATTGATACTTTTGGCAATCAAAAATTCTCCACCTTGTAGCTTAGCTGTATATTCAAATAAAATACGCGACGGCATTTTGATAATTCGATTATGAAGTGTCTGTACCGTACAAGGCTGTACTGTAGAAGGCAAGACGGCCGGATGCTAAAAAGGAAGACATTTCTCTGGTCCGGGCCGTCCAGTGAATGGCCAGTTGAGCCTAAAAGTTCTTTGGGACCAGGGGACTACTCAGCAGTGGGCTGATCTTTGATCCCAACAGCGGCGTCACGGCATGACTCGTACAAGCTGTTGCATTTACTTTATATTTCGCGTAGCTTCGCTGGCCGCGACCGGCGATGGCCTCGTAAATAGAAGATTAAACTGGGCACTGGTCATTCATCATTGACGATATAAGGCAAAGATGCATCTTAACCGGCACAGACCCAATATGCTCCAAATACCAATGCTGACATTGGGGTAGCACGCATGTGACAGACAAACCGTTGTTGGAGGTGTGGAGGTTATTAGCTAAGTCTTGGTATCTCTCTTCTCTCCCTTCACCATAGCTGGCTAAACCTAGTTATATACTCCCACGAAGCTAGGTTGGTACTGTATCTTGGACAAAGGATCTTAGTTCAGGCTTCTAACGCGAGGAATGTTATATCTTGCAAGGGTGTCGAGCCAACTCAGCACACTAATCGGCGTCTACAGATGACTGATGCGTACATGTATAAAATAGAGTCAAAGATCGGAAGTGCTTTTTTCGATGCTCCACCAAGCTTAGTAGATACGGGTTCACTCTTTTCTGATGAGCCCAGAGTCTTTAGACCGAACCAAACAGTGCGTAGCTTTTTACAACACAACGTATGCTGGTACATGTTTTTACGAATCCATGCCTCATTAAAATTTTTACTCGACTCGTTACTTTTTTATCTAGCTGTTGTAACTGCTACACTTCACGACCTTTTCTAGCTGCAGACCCAGATTAGGCCCGCATAGACTCCTCAAGCTTTTCGCTGGTGAGCTCAGATGCCCTCCGATTGCGATAACTGCCATCTCTCAGTGGTGCCTCGGGTAGAACTGTGGCTTTTGTATTCTTACTATTATCGAACATCCCCTTAAATCGAGACCAGGCCACCGAGGTGGGACTACGAGTGCTGCTGCCTGGTGAATTCGCCGGTTTCTCCACAACATCGCTTCTGCTCGTCGATGTGGCAGGCTTTTTGCCCGAGCGTGGCTGCATGAGTCTATCCCAGAAGCCAAGTTTATCGCTATCGCCCCGATCGGGTCGCTCACTCAGCTCATCAACGAGCTGCACAATTTCGTGACCCTCTTGGGAGCGGAAGTTCCCATCTCCATTCGAAGCATTCGCCGGTGTGGATGTGTGGCTGCCTTTCTTGACAGGTTCCTTTACTGTCTCGCTGGTCTCATTAGCAACTACTAATGAGAACAGCCTGTCAAATACCGTGGGGCTTTTCTTTTCTTCTATATCGTCCGCCTTCCGCTGGGCTCCCTCGTTCTTAGTTTCATCCATGGTTTCCCTCGACTGGAACTCCTCCATCTCCTCCACCGAACTGACTGCTCCACCGTCCTCCTTCCCATTTCCCCAGTTCTCAAGAGCAAGTTGTATCTCCGAGTTGATCAGTCGGCTCATCCTCCCTAAGATACCCGATTCTTCGGCACTCTCCGGTTCGCACTCTACTGCCTCGGAGCTTCCTCTCTTCACATTGTCCAGTTCGCTGTCCGCAGCACCGTGCTCAACTTCATCGCAATCGATTTCTTCGTCATTGCCATTTGACTTTGTGTCACCTTGGACTGGCGCCACCTCAGCTTGCTCTTCAGAAGTCACTTCTTCACTCAGGGATTCTTCCTCTATTAATGACTGCATACCTGCTTCCACTACAGCAAATGATCCTGTCAGCGGATCGATGGCGATCTCAACAAGCTGCGATTCGTCATCTTCCGTTTTTCTTGCTGCCCGACCGCTCAGTTCTGCAACCACTGTAGCGACCGTTTCGCGTAATACATCGTCAACCTGATCACCCTCAACTCTCTCCGGTGGTCCCATCTCACGGCTGCTTATCGATTTTTCGCTGCCCGTGTTATCTGTCCCATTCTCACTGGTACCAATGCACTCCTCGTTCTTTCTGTTAACTGTCCCATTCTCACTGGTACCGATCCACTCTTTGCTCTTTGTGTTATCTGTCCCATTCTCACTGGTACCGACCTGCTCTTTGCCTCCTCCAATCGACGTTTCCACTTTACTTGGCGATCCTCGGAAGTATTCGACTAGTTTAGTGAACAAATCTGACTCTTCTCTTTCCTTGATACCGTCATTCGCTTTCTGGCTCACTAAGGGCTCATTAGTCCCGCCTCGCTCCTCTATTTCGGAATTCGACGATGCCGAGGATTCGAGACTTGTGCAGTCAAGCGGCAGTTTTTCCTCATTTCCGGGAGTTTCCTCCTGCGCAGTCTTTCGCGCCTTTTTGAGGCAATCCAGACTCTGCGATTGCTTCACTTGATCTATCCATTCCTCTGCAGCGTCGCGTTGCTCGCTAGTGGGCTCATTCTGCGTGCCCGTGGACTCATTCCCGTCATCGTCTGATTCTTTAAGTGTCTCCATCTCCGTTTGTGATGTAGGCGGCAGTGCTCTTTCGGGTACCTTGGACCTATACGGTCGTTTGATGCTCGGTCTTTGCGAAGAGCCCAAACTCTTCAACCGCTCATCAATGCCCGATTGACCCAGACTCGCAAAGGGGAGGGAAGCTGTGCGATAGAGACCGACGGTTTTCGCTGATGCTTGTTCGTCGAATATGGGAGTCTGGCAGCTTGCAGTTATAGTCTCAGGAAGATTGAACCTGACGGAAATACATTCGATGGAGGGGTTCTGAGTATCATTATAATCGATGCGCGCCGTATACAGCAACAAGACAAAATTATCGCATAAAGTTTTGTGCAGTATCTTGTGACCTATGCGAGGGTAGATTATATGTTGAGGGTAGCTACTACAGAATGCAGCTCTGATAGCGATCAACGAGGCCATAAAAAGGGCCATAGTTTACTCCGACGTAAGGCTAAGTGATGGCAGAGCCATCGGAAGAATACTTGGGTCGAGGAAATGCAACCAGACAGGCCGCTGTGATAAGTTTTAAAGTCTCAGCTGATAAAATTGTCAGAAATAATAAGTAAACAAGAGCTTACGCTTCTGCGACGGCCTTCGACCCGGAGAGGATTGTCTGAGATCCCACGGTGACCATAACGATACCAAACCACTTCACAAATGTATCTTCCGCCGACTCTGGGCGAGCGCTATTTCCGAACCCTTCGGCGGCTGGAGACTCTTGTTGACACAAGTCGAGGGGAATTGACTTACGTTATGATCACGGCATTTAGTGGGAATCGGGGTGAGGGCTTTCTGAGGGACGTTCCTGTTGTAGCGGTATTTTTATTCCTTATTGCTACTGGTGAGATATAATGCAAATTTTAGCCTGCATTCTGTACAAGTACGAGCCAGACAAGGCTACCGAGATAGCCACATTTTACGACCTTCATAAAATATCGTAGGCCTTCGCTTAATACGTCTGAGTGATCATAATGGTGCCACAGATACTTCCAGCGGAAGACTGTGAAGGAGTTCATTAAGTTCCACGCCCGAGCTATAGTGTCACGGACGGCAAAGGGCCAAAGACAAAGTGTTCAGTTCGAACAAAACATTGGCAAATGCCATGTGTAATAGTATGCCGCTTCAATAGAGTTACGTGGCGAATTAGGTACGTCGCCCCTGATGGGCTCGGAGCTGCGTGCCTTACCGATGGAGAGTACCCCATGCGAGTTGCATTCGCATTCATCAGCGAGGTACTACGGCTTCTTCAACATCTCTGGTATTATCCTTCTCCAGTTGATGCGCGGGTTTGAGGCCAAGCACCCGGTCTCGGAGTGGAGTAATGTTAAGAAAGATACCAAGTGAGGATCTCCATGGCTCATCATTGGTGGTATCTGGCTTTTAGTATTGATTATCCCGAGGGGGATGAGCTTATGGAGAAGTTCCAGGACCCCAGCCAGGCGGATAAGATTGCACAGATTCAAAAGGAATTGGATGATGTTAAGGGAGTTGTCATCAAAAGTAATGCCACCGAGGGGTATCGGAGATGGGAGGAGCATAGGACTCTGGGAGCCCGAATATTTGTTTCTCAATTCCCGTTGCGGAAGTACTCACAGCTAGTTCACACGCTTGCGGTGGAGGACATGTTTGAGATAATCTGAAGTTGAAAGGAATACTGCAGTGTTGGATGGTGCGACTGGTGCGGGATTCTCATTTTTATACGTTTTAAGGAGTGCGACACTTTCGGGGTTTGCCGGTTTCACTGTGTGAACTGAAATACATAGCAACCTATGGGGAGGAACTATTTCCCGATGGATCTTATTTTTCGTACGTCCGTTCGTTGAGACCGCGTTATCTTTCCTATGTTTCCGTGTTATGATTTCGCTTAGACTTTCGTTTACATTTTCGCACTAGGTGCTCTGTGAAAACTGAAGGAGCCTTTTGTTTGACAGGTATGGATGACGTTCTGCGCAGAGGAGAAACACTGGACAGCCTTATGCAGAAGTCGAATGACCTCAGCAACACATCGTAATAATATTGTGGCGCAGTGAAGTATGTTGACATTGGCTCTTAGATACCAATTTTATCGGACTGCCAAGAAGAACAATCAGTGCTGCAAACTCTACTAAGTCATTGTTAACCTGTATTAATACTAGCATCATCATCACTTCTGGTATCCTGACTATACACCAAATATTGCGTTATCCGTTAGTCTCCTCAACGAGCTTTAGTTGGACGGATCTTTAATCATTGTACGATATTACCTCGGCGAAACTCACAAAGGATCAAAGGATATGTTTTTTTCGAAGTTGGATTCTGCCAGTCAGATCCCAACATTTGATTGCCATAAGCACGTGTAGGTCGTGAGTGGTAATTGTTATAACCGATCAAAAGCATCTCTCAACCACCTTTCCTTCCACCGTTCTATTCCATGCGGTATTCCGCTTCCTCTTGAGAGTGTTCCAAGGTTTGAGCACATAATCTTGTACAGCATCTTTTGGACAGGACACTCGTTGTCACTTGCCCTTTGTCCTGATGGGTAGGTTAGTAGGCACACACTACGATAAATGAGCATCCATTTCAACGCTGTAAATGACCGTCCAGTTGACGGGATGCTCCTTGATTTGCGTTTCAACAAATCTTTGGTTAAACGATATACCGTAGCTATACCGTGTACCGTATGTCGTAGTTGGCCGTCCTTTGAGTTTCCACTTACCCTACTTTGCTCGAAGAGCGTTCTACGGGACACTGGCCGAAACACAACACCAAATGAAGATGTAAACCATGCTGTGGTTGTTCTCATGTTACAGGAGTGTTGCCCAGACTGGATCGGCGCCCTTCAGGGGACGGCGGGAAGGACCAAATGTCCCAAAATCCGGACGGGGTACTGGTCGGCGGCTTATAGTATCGATGCCGGCTCGCTGCATTGATCGCCTCGCTGGATCCGTGAGTGCAGGCGTTACCTGGAAAACAACTAAACAGGGGGAGGAAAAGTGCCTACCCTGGGGATCGAACCCGGCTGCTGAATAGAAAGCCGTACATTGAGGACAAGCGTAACCATCTAGCTGCTGCCGGGCATCCCGCCCCCTCACCTGAACAGCAACGCTATAAAACTGGTGATTGTGGATACCTCAGTAATGTGTTATTATAAATTATCAGAAAATATCATTCCCCATATTCCCCGTATTCCCCAGCGGCCTTCATAACAGGCTCAAGGTGACGAGTGAAAACGGTATGACAACTGGAAACACTTGCGATACCATTTTCTTCAAGACACGCCCATTCCACGAAACACATCTAGATGAACACGAGTGCTAAGTACCGAATCCTACCACTGCCCGCTCGTTGGGCCGCTCTTCGGGCCTGGTCGGGTCCGGCACCACTGCTCGATGTGTGTTGATGTCGTTCTCCCGCGGTGGGGCATTTTCATCGATCGACTCGAGAGGCTGAGCTGTCGACTGCATTCAATCGGCTACCATTGGCCTACTGATTTCGAGCTGCTAGATCCTCCTAGGGGGATCTTCGGTCGTTTCGGAGGCTTCTGTGGTCTACTGAAAGCCGTCCATGTGAACCAACGATTTCATTACGTCGACCGCGCAGGTGAGCTTCGGACTTCGACCACTTCCGCATCGCAATCAAATACCAGCGGTTTCGCTACCTCCGGTGAACGGGGGTCGATCACGCTCGATGTACTGAAACAACAATGCAAAGACCAAAGCGACTAACTTCCCCGCTTACTTCCTGGCTTGAGATATTCGACTACGCTTCGAGTACGGGCGGAGGGGCGTGAACTCTGCTTTGGCTTCGGCCAACGGGGATGCGTCGGAATCTTGACCGGTAGGGCTCCCTCCCATCGCTGATAAACCAAGCGTTAGTAAATACAATGCCGGCGAGAATACCACGCAAGAGATCTTTGTATGACGGCAGTTGCTGTTGTTCTACATCTCGTCGTTGTGGCCGCCGCCGCATGGAGCCGCGAGAGGTAGCGCTGTTGACGCCGGGAAGAGCCATCTGCCCGACACTAACGGCGGCTCTCGGAACAGATGGACCACCTTGGCCACGGAGCCTCCTCCATCCTCACGAGCTTTCCGAGCGAGATCTGCGATGAGCTTATCTTGCTGCTCGGCAAGCTTGATGATCTCTTGAATACGCTCATCAATATAAGCGTGAAGATCGTCGGCCAACCGCGCTGCTAAGGTCGCCAGCATTGCTCAACAGGAGTAGGTGTGGAAGACTTTCACTATCAAAATTTAACGCAAACCACCAGCAAGGGTATTAAAATATGGACGACGATTATACTGAATCCTGATAGGGGTCCGTCACAGAATCCCATCTACTCGCCGGTGGTGCAACGGCGGTGTCGGCGACACAGTAGAGTACTTGTGAAGTAGCGTGAGTAGGCCGCTTGGATGGCCTGTACGTTTCGGAGGCTGTGAAACTGCCGTTGGCGTCACAGTCAGGCAACAGTGAGTCTAGTAACAGTGTCAGTGTGAGGGATCAGGATTTCTGATTTCAGAAATGTTCAAGAGACGTATCGAGTCGAATGAGCGTCCGAGTAGTACTAACCCTTTTCCTGTTCGGCGCGACTCTACTAAAGCGGCGGCCTTACGGACAAGCGCTTGGGGCCGCACCGGATACTTCCGGCGCATCAAACTGTGTGGATCAAATCAGCCATCCGGAAAAGCAGGAAATGTGCCGACTCACAAACGGTTGAAAGGGATGTATCGTCCACAACTGCAACTGATTTGAGAACACAAGACCAAGGAGTTCGTGGTGTCGAAACAGGATGCCTTAGTTCTTGTTGTTTTGTCGCTTCCGGCCGCATCACATCTCGTCGTTACCATACAAGCAGGAAGCCACCAGTATACGTGAAAAGTACTAGTCATTTTATGAAAAAGACCAACCTCAAAAGTGACGACACTATCATCAACAGTAAAGCCATTCTGAGCTCTTCAAGGGAACCTCTTCGAGCTATAATCAATATTCAATGAAAAAATATTACTAATCCTACTGCTTGGCACAGGCAAAAATGACGGAGAGTAAAAGCGATGAAATCAAGACCCAGATACTTGTCGCGTTGACGTCGGTGCTACTATGGAGTCCATACTATCTAGGGCATGGTTCTCCATAACTTACAAGGAAGTCGAATCTGTGGAAGAGTGGGCAGAAAAGCCAAGGAAGGAGAAATCACAGATATCGTCACCGCCGCGTAGACCACCACAGCCACCACCTCCACCGCCAAATCTATTAGATTCACTTCCTTCATCGATTCTCGAACAAAATTCACAACCCTCATAAAGTGCCAAGTGCAAAGACACACCTGGCTTGACTATAAGCTCCCCTTTTTGAGTGAGGGCCAAAGCTCTAAGAGGGGAGAAATCATCAGTAAAAACGACAAAGCCCACTTCGGGGGCAGTCATACAGTTGTACAGATCGCTCATACCGTCCAGACCATTCTGTGACATGTAATATGATGGTAGCATGAGGACGTGCTTGACAGAACCAGAAATGCCGATAAGGGCCTCGAGAGAATGCTTAATTGTGACAGCGCTCTTTAAGCCAAGACGACTCGCCTTCTTAATAACCAATACGCGATGTCTGCTCTCGCCGCGTAGGACTTTCATCACCTCGGGATATGAGACGATACCGCAGCAACCAGCCGAGCCGTCGTTGGCGTGAAATGACTCAAAAATTTCAATTGTATGGCCTTCGTCGGCGCGTAAACGATAGGGCCTAATCGTGGCCAGCTCCGAAATCATACTGACATCCGGTGGAGCGAGACCAGTCTCAGAGTGAAACAGAGCCACGGCGGCGTCGACCTGTATATGAGACCCATTAAGAGGCAACCAATCGTGGGCTACAACAAGAATCCTTTTAAGTGAGGGCCCAAGATGAAGCATGAGATACCCCAAATCGATCGGGCGGCCACCTTTGATAGGTATAATGCGTAGAAGTGGTCCCAGACCAGATACGTAAAGAAGATCGGCACTTCTCAAGAGCTCCTCCATGTCGCAGCAGAATGCAAGCTCTGGTATACTCCTTGATGGCAGCGGTTGGGACTTATGACGATGATGGCCAAAGTGGCGAGGAGCAGAAAGCAGCGCCACCTGCGAAGGAGCGACCTGCTGTTGTTGATGGTCAATTTCTTGTAGAGGTAACGAGTGCTCTGAAGAGGTCAAAGTAGTGACGCTGCTACCGTGCTCGCGGTCACGGGGCACGTGTGAGCACAAGTCGATGAAAGGTGAAAAACTGCTAGCCATTTTAGTGCCAGGTTTGATTATCCTTAATAGTAATAATAGGGGATGATACAGACCAGTTTATAATGAGTAAAAACTGACCAAAATAATGACAACAAGCGCTGGATTAAATACTCCAAACACTGTTCTTGAAGTCTACTATAGAAACTCAGAAACCACTTTTGTTAGTTTGCACGCTTTCGGGCAACCAATAGTCCCCGTCGTCATCGCCGCCGCTCTTGAGCAGACTCTTCCAGTGCTCCTAATTCGGAAAGTGCAAAGTTAACTCGAGCTTTGATTCCTACGTGAGCAGCAACGACGATCTCCCGAGCTTTCTCCAGCGAGAGCGCCTTGCCACCGTAACCAATTTGGTTCCGCGGTTTGCCCTCTAGCATCTGCCCACACAAAGCTAATAAGAGAAATGCTGTGTACGCGTTGACCACCACCTTGTACGTGCAGAACCATTCCATTATCTCTTCTACTCGACCGGGCATATATGCATCCACATCTGCCAGCGAGTCAAGTCTCTTGGACCAAGCCTGATGACCACTTAATATTTCCCCATTAAAATGTCAGGTTACATTGTCAGTGTCAATGGCAAGGACCTTCCAGTCAACCTCACCCTGATCGAGCAAACAGAAGCATCCGAGAACCTACCAGCACGGGGAGCAGCAGTTACCAATCGGCGCAATCGGCGCCTTGGATTCTACTTTAACCTCGGTAACAGTTCCTGTCGGTAAAGGCTTCTCGCTGAGCTCTACCAGATCCATAGGGTCTCGGTCCCCGAATAACTTGGTCTCAGGATCCTGGATCGAGGGATCCTCCCAGGTCTGACCAAAATTATGAACGCTCAAAGATGCACGCTCAGCAAAGCTAATCCATGAGGACTGCCAGTAGGGAGCCATCGAAAGGCATCGAGAGTGCATAACACATGCCGCTGAATGACGTCCAATGGCAACACAACATAGGGCTTTCTATTCTTTCTAGAAATCCCTACAGGGGAGTTTCTGTCAAGGGCCTTCTGCTGTATCCAGCTGCACGCGCGAACATGTGACGCGCGGCAAACTGAGTGTACAGCATTCAGCCTTGGCTCTCATAAGCCAACTAACTGATCCAGCTACTGACAGTCGTAGAGCGTCTCCTATACTCAACACCGCCCCTCATGACGCAGCATTTCCCCCCTATACAAGCCCCACCCTTCCCACCTGCGGCAGCAGCCCATAATTAAAGCACGGGTCCTTGCCATAGAACCTTAGCTTGCCCTTCCGAGTGTCCTGTCGTATTGGATTGTGTGCCTCCTTCGTGGCCACCTACATGGACGCATCGATCGCCTCAAAACAGTTAACAACGATCAACCGACCTCCATTTTCGCTCGCGTCCCTCGGGAGATCTCAGCTACATAATTACAATGCATGCCCATCGCCTTCCAGTTCTCCGTTGGCCGCGTCCACAGAGGGATCTGGACCAGATTTACACCGTGCGCATGCGTGCTTAATTACCACCCTACGTCGTGCCAGGGGGATATAACCTTCCCCGACGGTTCTGCGGTAAAGAAAACTCTGCACTTGTCAGTCAGTGTCTGCCCCTCGGTTTTGATACTGTAACCAGCAAAGGGCGCACTAGTGGCAACTGCTGTAGCGATACACCGCGAAAACGCTGGAGCCCAGATACGAGTAAAAGGGGACCTCAGGAATGGCCCTGTCGTCGAGGCGACTGTGAGCATCATTTAAAAATTGTGAATTGGAATCAATCGCTGAAAGATAAAGGCGGGGAAGCTAAGAAGTGGCAAAGGGCTGGATATCGACTTTTGGTCAATTGACCTTCCAGAGCAACATTCGATTATATGCTTCAAAGTGCCTGGCCTGGGAATCGAACCCGACACCCCCTGCCAATAAGATGCACACAAGAACCTATGATACGGGTATGGAAAACGTACTTCGAACAGAGCTTCTAGTAGGGAGATGCGCGATGGCCCATCGATGGTCGCCGGGCAGCCTGGAAGAAAAGCCGACGTTCTCAAGGAATCACGGAAGCAGCTCACGTTGTCCTGAGGCGTCGATTGCCCAGCCGCTGGAGCAGCACGGGCGCGGGCCGTTCCACCTGCAACTGCGTGGGCCTCCTTAAATCTGCTTTCGATGGACTGACTGTCTAGTTGACCAGATAGGACTTGAGATGCCAACATCATGCCGATTTTAACCTAGAAATTATCAATCACTGTGCAGAAGAAGTAACCATCTAACCCGGAGTAAATGTGTAACCCAATGTTTGTTCCCGACTATATAATTTTCACGGTAAATGTGTTATTAGACCACGTCGAGCCCATCCCTTCGTATTCGACCACCCTACGCCACCTTGTACATAAGCTCCGTATTATTATTATTGATATGATTAGCAAACAGATCCCTACCAAATGGCCCCCAATCCCGATCAAAATCCCTAGCGGAGCGAAGCTAATATTCTCCCCACCTGTTCGGCACTGCCAACAATCGTAAGCATATTGTCATCGGCGTCTGCGTCAGGTCGAGCCAGCGTGATCTCCATGCGGCACCCACTACGCTTCTTCAGCTCATCAATCACCGAACTCCTATAACCTTCCATCTGACCGACACAAAATCTGTCCCCTTTCTCCCGCCGACCTCCTCACCTTCGCAGCGTCCGCGGCGTTCATCGGCAAAAATTCCTGAGACTCCCCCGGGCCCGGGATGGGCTTCTCGCAGGTGAAAATAACGTCTTCAAGCTCGCGAACAGCGGACTAAAATACCGGCGCTAGGAATCGAACCTGCGTCCTCAGCAGCTTACATCGACTGCTGTCTGTGAGGGTGCTTCAATCAACAGTGTAGCCTGACCAACTTCATCCCTCCCAGAGAGCTCACTCTGCAAGAAAAAAAAGTACCGGAATATTTGTTCTCTTCCATCGCTGGTAAATGAAGAGCTACACACACTAGTTCGCGCGCCACGAAATTCGTTTCGGCCCTAGTGATCATCTGGCTTACAATCTGTGAACGAGTATCTCGACCGATCCTCTGGAGCACGTCGTTATTAACCCCGATAACCTTCTGATAGGCAAACGTAGGAATCTTGAACTTCAGCATGGCACTAACAATGAAAAGGATACGCCTAATCGATCAATCGATCGATTTATTCACATCAGCAAGCTCGCAAATTCCATTTTAAATCTCCCCGAATTTCGTACTTTGAATTGTTCATCCCAACACCGCCTGTAGCATAATTTCCCGGTAAGGGTCCGGCACCACTTCCACCATATGGTCCCCCTCCGACAGGGCCGCCGCTCTGTGCTGCCACCCAATTTCCACTATTTTCACATGGCCGGCTCCAGTGGCCTTGCCCTTTACCGCTGTACGGAGAAGTTCTCAAATTTGGTCTCGCCATCTGGGCAAAGTTTTGAGGAGGCGGAAATCTTTCAGGGGTCATGGGCCCCATGCCGGGGAAGTTCCCTTTGCCCATCGGCGCCGGCGAGAAGGGCCCCGGGCCGCCGCCTTTCCTTCGGATGTCATGGTTCGGGTCATATAGTTGTTGTCCGGTCCGTTGGGAGTATTTATGAATGATGCCACCGACGTCGAAATTCCCGTTAACGACTTCATTCACCAAGAATGCGCCGACTGCGCACTGAAAAAATTCAACTGAATTCAAAAAAGAAAAGACAAGACAGATAGACAACCATATCGAAATTCATAAAAGAAATTAGAAAAAATATATGTTAAAAACGGTCTTTGTAAGTGACCTACGGCTTCAGGCGGCCCAACAATCCTGGCATATTTCATCTCTCCTCTGGGAACGCTAACAACTACGTCCATACGGCACCCACTGCGCTTCTTCAGCTCATCAAGAACGCATCTACAAGGAGGATTCCCACTAGTTAGCCGGATCAGATTATTACGCTCGCGGTCCAATCACATCACCGACCTTGTCCTCGGGCAGGGGCACGCGACGCTCAGTATCGCCAGGACGAAGGAAGTCACAGGATTCGCAGGACCGTACGATTTCATTCAACTGTTCGACGGCTCTCTGAAAGGACAGAAATCCCCCCGGGTGGAGTAGAGCATGGTGGGAAGGACTTACCTCGACAGCGTCGGGATTGGAGGCGGACACTACAAAGCGACTGAAGCCTTGGTCCTTGGTACTTTGATCAACCTAAGATGCGAAGAATATGAAACGGTTGATCGATTTGGATGCTCCGTGTCCTTGTCAACACTTTGTGGACTTTCAGCATTTAATAACAACATCTCTTGTTAGACAGGGGGCGGTACTTAATAGTTTTCCCCTTCTCTAGTATTCGATACCAATTCCACCAGCCCAGTCTGCGTTGAGTATATCAGTTGCAATAGGGTCGAGTACCGTTTCGAGGGAAACCCCCTCAAACCCGACAAGCCATGCAATCGAGTGTATCACGAAAACTACTTCCCTCAACAGTTTCAGCCGTGAATACTAATACCATTAAAAATAACAATTGCCAACTCTTTCATGGAGCAGCGGAGCTACGGATTGAAGACAAGACGAATGACGCCAAAGTCGAACTATGGTGCGACTTCCCTCCCCTGCACCACGAAGAGAATAAATGCCCATAAGCCCTCACCTCAACTCTAGCGCCGGTTTCGCCTCTAATTCGTTTAATAACATCACCGCCCTTGCCGATGGCCTTTCCCACAGCCTTCTGAGGTACTTCAATTACCCTCTCAATAGACCCATCCGGAGGCCGAGAGAAGGGTGCCGGAATAGAAACTGGGTGAGGAGGAGAGGCCGACATTAATCGATCACCGATGGCTAGAGGTGTCAGAAACCAGCCGCCATCCCCTCTTATTATACCGACTTATACAACGCAACATTATTATTCATTTCCAGGGTAACTCGTTGGTTGACTAGCACCATTTGCTTGTCAGAAACAACGTCCTTGCAAAGCAGCGCAAACTGCTCCACAATTTAGTTAGTCTCCTCGGCGGCCATCTTAGCGTTCCTGTTGAGCACCTGGACGCCGATCTGATCAGCACGCTCGATGACGGCCTTGCGAGTGCGACCGGAAAGGTTGCTGGCGAGGACGGCGGCGTACTTCTCGTTGTGCATCATCAAGAGCTCGATATCAGCGGGAGACTGAAGCCATAAAAGATGACACCCTGCGCCGGCCAAGAGCAGCCCTATTTAGTACCCTGATCTGGAAAGCATACTTGCCGTTGGCGAGCTGGAACTTGGTGCGCTTGTCCGAACCGTAACCGATGTTAGGCATCAAAGTGGTGCCACGGAAACGGCGACGGATACGAGAATCAATACCCTTTGGCTTCCTCCAGGACTCCTGCAAAAACGACAATAATAATACGGCAAAAATTGTAAGCGAAAATCGGCCAAGTCTAAGATGAATCTAAGTATTACGGGAACGCGCATGAAGTTGTCAGACTGGTGACGTCTGAACTTATTGGTCTTCTTCTTGACGATTCTCTTAACAGCAGGCGCCATAGTGCTTAACGATGACAAGTACAACCAACTGGGCCGGGCTTGGAAAGAAGGAAGTCAACTTCGTGCCATCACAAGCGTGATCGATTTTATGGGCGGGCGAGATTTAAAAAAAGCGGAGCGATGCACCGGAAACTCGTCACCACCGACGGCGTGGCAGTAAAAAGGTAGCGTTTACTAGACCTCTTCTCAAACTCATAGGGGCTCCCAAGAGGAGATCTCCAGCCACGCATCTATCAAGGGACCCCTTGAACGGGAGCGCCTCTCACTTTTTGAACAACCTGAATTAATTAATTCATCAACTACATCTTCATCGACCCCTGTCGCCACCGATTGACACCGTTAACGTCCTCCATTACAGCCTCGGCAAGCTCAGGCCACAGTCTTATCAGATCTACCAAGGCCAACACGTCCCCTAGAGCAGTGTGAGCTCCTGGACACCAACCACCAACTATACAGTTGTGCAGCGCCGACAAGGAGAAGCCTCCCTCAAGACCACTAGGCCGACCGACCCTCCTTGCTGCTATTAGCGGATCGATGCGCCTTACACTTCGCAAACCAGGTAGCTGGTAACGACTGAGAACGCGGTGATCGAAATGCTTGCCGTTGAAGGCCCCTAGGACCAGCGGCCCTCGGCGACTATGGTCCCTCAGGTAGGGTACCATGGCCTGTCGCCAAGCTTCAGGGAATGCTGGGAGACCGCTCCTGAACGGTTTGGTATCATATCCGGCGACCTTGCAGAACGACTGGACGCTCTTGGGCAGCTCGGACCACTTGTAGGGGGATCGGCAGTCCATTGAGACGCTGTCGCCGGTGAAGTAGTTCATCGCGGCAAATTGAATGACTCGAGTTCGATCCAACCATCTGAGATCGCTCTGGTCACCGAACACTGCTGAACTGTCGTGGACGGTCTCCAAGTCGTAGAGGATCAGCTGGCGGCTCGGCCACCTTCGCCGTCTTTCCCTATTCTCTTCAAAGAACTCTCGACGCCCCGACGCGGCCCTCGCTGCAAGCACTGTCGAGGCCGCCGCTTCCAGCAGCAGCCAAAGCCTCATTAGCATCCGAGAGCTCCGCACTTGGCCAGACCACAGCAACCTGTGCAGGTGAGCTTCGATCTCTACCAGGCCAAGAGGGTCACTGGCACCGCGCTCCAAAGAACGGCGAACACGCTCGATCGCTGACCAGCACTTCATTTCACAGACAACAGAATCGCGTCGAATCCGAGAGTACCGCACCGGCGAAGAGGCCATGGTCGCGTCTAGGCTCAACACTGTACGCAAATCCCTAGTGGCCAGGGCACACTCGCGGACCAAATTAAGTTGTACCGGATGCTTGGACCAGTTGGCCAGACCAGGCAGGTAACCGTTATCCTGTCGAGGTGACCTTGCCGTCTGGATAGAACGCAGACAATAGGACAAGTCATCGACCAACGGCATTGGTGGGAATGTCACATCTGAACTTCCCGGGGACCTCAGAAAAACGAGCAGTGTTGGAATGCACTTGTCAGTGCCGAGCTCAAGGGGGCGGTCGAGTAGTTTGGCAGCAATCAGACGCGTCCATCTCAGAACGCTTTGGCCGGCAACTTTAACACCAAACGCTTGGGAAGGCAGTAAGGCCCCAGCTAATGGTGGTCGAATACCCATCTCATACTGAACAGAGCGCGCCACGAAATTACATGACTCGATGAACTCAACACTTTGAACGGAAATTGGTATCGAATTAATTGCATAACAGAAGCTTAGTTTAATGCGCATGCCTCGAGGACTTCCACCAGATCCTCGAATCGGGCGAGGCAGTTCGATCGATATTTCGTAGCGTCCAGATCGCTACGTCTGCCCGCCAATACCGTCTGAAAGGTCACGCACTAGGGCATCCGCATTACTCACTCCTCACCATTATGGCAGACTTGAAAGCGTCCAGCGTTTCAAGTTCCCGCTGGTCGAGTTGCTCCTCAACTTTCATTATATCCAATCTGTAGGGGCCCGCGAACGGTGACAGCCGTCTGCAGATAACCTGGGTCCCGAACACAGGCATCGATCGGGGACCACCGGGAAAAGGGAGCATCAAAGCTTGGAGAAACTTTCTAGTGGCAATTTCAAAGTGCTCGAGACTCCCGAATCGAGAATCACGACTCGTGATTGTCCATGGGCAGTCTGATAAGGAGGATTAAGTACACAGTCAGACAGTACTCGACCACTCGACAAATAAAGGAAAAAGGTGAATCCTTTATTTCGGCCAAAAACTTAATCGCTACTCAATGAGCTGCCCCCACCTTCGCTCCGCCGACCCAGGCATCTTTCGCGACACCGAAGTCCTCGCGTCGACCTCCAAGAGCGAGATACAGCAGGTCCACTAGCTGCTTGGATAGATCTTGATTGGCCAAGAAATGACCAAGGTTCGAATTAAACATGGTCTCGTCGGAGCATCTCGCAGAGTTAACCACATCAGAGAAGTGACGTCTTTCCCGGCTGAGAGCGTCAACTTGGGCCTTCGCCTCGGGACAGGTCTAAGAGGACAAAGGAAACGACATAAGACAGAGTATTCAGCGAAAGAGACAGCGGAACGCAGGGAGGCCACCCTCTGCGCGAGAATGTCCCAGTCAGTGGCTTCTCGACAACTGTGGTGTACAAATGTCGTAGGGAGTTTCCCAAAGAGCATGTTATCCTATCAGTACTAGCATGTAGTGATGACAATAATATCAAGCAATAGTATGCTTTGCAAAAAATCTCCTATGATGCAATCCTTCAGAGGGGATTTGAAACACATAGAAGACCGAGAAGAGCACTGCGCGCTGCACCATTGAACTCATCCCCCTCACCTCCACTGTAGCTGTGGGCTGAAGCCCTCCACAGAGCGCAATGATGAGGCCTAATCTAGCCCCCTCTGGTGGTGATGTTGTGGTGATGCCGTAGTTAGCGAGAACTTCTTTGTAATGTTTGATGGCCTCCACAGTGAGCCCTTGCAGCAGGTAGATCTCGCCTCGGATGCAGTTGGCCTCCTGGAAAGAACGATGCCTCCACGATAGCCTCTTGATGGGCTCGGTAAAAGATAGATCAAAAAATTGATAGATGTGATTCCGGTAGTCCAAAATATGAACGGAATTGCTTGAAACGATACCGCAACTCAACCCCTCCGAGCTGGCTAATCTCCGGAGTAAATATTTACAAGGCTTACGGTAGCATTGAACAAGTCCATGCGATGAATTATTGTTCAGGTTTCAGCCTGAAATTCTTCACATTCCCCACGAGAGCGCGAACTACACATAGTTCTTTGAGAAAAATGTTCGCTCCATACGAGTCCAGCCAGTTGTGTCGGAAGCATCACAGCCCTCCGGAAAATCGGTCCCAAATACCGAAGCCGAGACCCTCTTACTTCAGCCCTTGGACTTGGCAATCCCTTCAAAGGACCCTTCATAGAGCACATAGCAACATTAAGATCGGCCTCCTTGGCTGCATCAGAATACCACTGCAGCTCCAGAAGGAAGCATATGAGGTTGTACCTAGGAGAACTGATATGTTGGCTGATCCGATAAAAGGATGCCTCCAATCAGTCTCTGGAATCCCTTTGGAATCAGGAAGGGATGCTATTTGAAGGAAATATGGGAATTGCCACTGAATAGCGAGCACAGTACATGTAGATATGACGAATAAAACTCTAAATATCAACCGCACAGCGGTCGAAGACATCCAACAAGACGGACTGGTAACAACTAGCTCAAATGAGGAACTCCATATGCGACATATGCTCACCGAGATGGTGTATCATTGTTAAGATGGAACGAACTTACACCTCCCCAACCGTACGTATAGCTACGTGATATCGTGCTGTATGCACAGTATCACAAAATACAATAAAATTTCCAGAAATTCCTGTCACAGACAGCGAAGCGCCGAAATTCGGCATTTATATACGTATACATTCATGCACTTCCTCTTGGCGAATCTAACATGCTCACCGAGTGTCATATATAACTTCGTGACGCTTCTCATCAGACTTCTCCAGAAGCTCTAGTGCTCTACGGCAGTGTCCGACAGCTTCTATATACTTCAAAGCACCGAAAGCGTCCTTAGAATCTTGCAAGGCTTTTTGGATATCTGAAACGAGCTGAGACTTCTGGAATCGGTCACTGTTCCGCCTTTCGTAACGTGCGAGAAGTTGACAGCTGACACTATAAGCTAGAATCTAGAAATTCCAAGCGTGATATGCATTATGGGCCAGAAAACTGACAGTAACAGAGATAGTTAGAGTGACAGTGATCCGTATCGATCTCATACCACTACTAGGGATCAGCAGAGGTATACAAAGTCCAAATCGGATATATGAGACTGATTGCTATTCTTATCCGCGAATATTTATTCATTAGCGACCATACTTGCAGTCCAAGTCTTGCACTAATCACACCACACTAATTCGGCCCGAATTATTCAAATTTTTGGGTTTCTTGTCAGTTGCTAAGCATTGGAAGTTAATCCAGGTTTTTGGAGTTGCCGGAGGTTGAAGTCTGGCTCACCAGCTGTTAGACTGGCCGAGCTCTTCACCATTTGAGCTGAGTCATTTTCATCATCCCAGCAGTCCAACGAGGAGCGTCGTCTCGGACCCCCACGGGTAACCTCATCGGCTTTACGTTTTGTACCACTGCTGGAGGGCACGAGGCTGAGAGTATCGTCGTGATGGATTCCGACGGCTTCAATCTGAACACCAGAGAGCTGGACGAACGCAAGACCACAAGCATGTCGCATTTCGCGGAAGAGCGGAGTTGTATCCCGAAAAATTTCCATAGAAAAGCGTTGCCAGTGCGGAAATGAAGAGATTCGATAGAGAAGATGCTCTCAGTGAGGAGATATTTTTATCAGGAGCTTATTAGCGTCGAAAAACGCAAGGTGAGTGCCTTCTACAACACGTGTTAGATATTCACGTACACAGCATTCACTCCTCGGACTATACATGCCGGAGTATCTAATGTTGATCCGTACCTTTGCTATATCCTTCATCCAACAATAAGGCGCATAGAATCTTCCTAAAACCCTATTATTTCCGGGGACGCTAGCACCCAGTTACTTACAGAGTCATGTCCATTGGAGACTTCTCTCCCTTTCATCGGTCCTTTCTTCCACACAAGCTTCCACAGATGAGGTTCCCACAGCCCAAAGTGATCGCATGTTTGGTGCAGAAACGTCTGGCAAGTCTTGTCCCTGAAAAAAGCATGCGGCCCCGCGGCAGTTAGGTGCTGAAGCTTACGGCATAGCCCTGAGCTTTGCAGCACTGAATCTCGCCCGAGGGTCGTCGCAGTGCACGATGACTCGGAGGGGCTCCATCATGACGCGCTCCCCAGGAGACGCGCAGTATTCGGTGGGAAGGGAAAATCTTGCCATCTCAACTTCTATAGGTGTGGTCTCAAGGTGGCACGCAAAGACACGAAATGTGAGGAAAAGTTGATATGAATCTGGCCACCATCGCCGCATGGGCTATAAGCCTGCCGGGCCACTCGAGTGACCAGCAATCACCACGGGGGGGAGCCGTCGACACAAGGTGCAGCTAATTGGAGATTTCAATAACTTGTAATCAAGAAAGCATGGGCTCTAGAATCGAGCATAACTCATCGAAGCGCGTCCGGCAACGTCGACTGCATTCAACTGATAGCTCACCGAAGGACGGTGGACAGGTCGGAGGGATGGATAGGATCCTCTGAAGGGAAGAAGCGAATTTGAATCACATTGTGGGATATGGGAGGCGTATATTGATTTATTGAGGTGATAAAAATAATATATAAATGTGATGAGGTGGCACGGAAATAATATATATAGTGATGAGGTGGCAAACGCGTGTGGACATAATCAGGACTTGCCTTCATCTTGTCTTTAAAATCTGCAAAACTCCGAGGGAACTCGTGATCATCGGGATTCTCCAACGATTGCGTCATAGCCTTTATCGAGGCCTCGAAAGGCCGCCCGATCAACATACCTCCATCAGACGCGTTGATGATGATATTGCAGATCGTCTGAAATCAAACAAAGCATGTTTCAATCGCCCTGGCCCGACCGCTCTGAAACTCGGACCGAGTATGTTCACCCGAGGCCTTCGCTGCCTGCCCGCTTTCCAGTTGAGTTTCAAGAGGTTATTGCTAAAATGCTTTCAGTATGTTTCTGTCTCAGATAACTGGACTCCTCAACGAAATTCTCTCCGAACGATTAAGCTACGACAACAGACAGTGTGTGACCACAGAAAAGCGTTGTAGAATATTTTTCGACGAGCCGCCGAGATATTCGCCCTGTATAAAGATGATTTGGGAAAGCGCTCATCAAGGGCGGCCTGTGGCAGCGAAGGTCGCACGAAGGTTCCCAATATGAACCACAAGAGCGACTCGCACAGGTAAAAAAACGACCAAGTCAAGTTTACCTTGGCGGAGGCCCTCCAACCAACTCGACTTCTTCCAGCTCCCATAGCTGTGTACGCCGGTTTTATCAACTTTTCGACGAGCGGTTGTTCCCCGGCGGATGCCTGGAGACTATGGAGGAGTGCTCGGAAGATCGCAATTTCGCCGTTCCTTGCAGCGTCGACAACCTGCTCGAATCTTTCGCCGTGTTCACGAACCATTTCGGCCACCAGAACTTTCGCTTGCGCGCTCGTCTGAGATGATGATGCACTCTCGTTAGGAAACACTTCGGAGCTGCCAACCACCTCGAAAGGCTGCATGTCGGTAACCCCTCCACAGTGAGCCACAATAGCGCACAGCTTGGGCTCAATCGCTTTGGGGTATGCCAGCTTAGCCGCCCTATCCAAAAGCCTCACAGCGTCGGAGATACGGCCTTCAAAAAGGGCAACTACTCCCAAGCTGTTGGCGAGATCCTGAAGGACTTTGCCTCAGAAAACTGTGGGAGAAAGGCCTACAAATCCCAAGTTGCCGACGTTCATTCTCCTCCTTTCGCTGAAATCCCGCTGTCTGCCGTAACCCTCTTCCACGGCGCTGTGGCAGCCACACCCTGAGGACCCTCCACAGCTGGACGTTGCCTCCGTGCTTCCTCCCTCGTCTGCATTCCCCGGTATAGCGCTTCCTCCGTTTGAAGCAGCATCAGAGTTATGCACTATTGTAGCGGTGCTCTTCTCAGCCGCCACAGTCTCCGATGTCCCCCTGTCTTCCGTCATTTCACTTTTTCTCTCCATGGCTGAAATGCAAGACCAACGATTACGAACGATCGAGTTTAGGAGTCCGAGAAGCGTTTCAGGTGTGTATGCGGAACAGAAATCACACCGAAGTGTATGCCTAGTAAAGGAGTAAAAACCAAGGACATTTTCACAGGGAACCTATAGTGACATCAGGTTCCTCTATGCTTCCCCTTGCCCCTCACTTCCAACAACCCTGGCCGTCTCCTGTTCACCACAGCCTTCTGCCTTCACTTCCCCCTTAATAATCTCCGTGCTGGCAGTACTCGCGGCGCTCGAAGATGCCCCTAGCAGCGGCGAGGCCATCAGTAACAAGAACGTTTTCAGTGTACCTTGGTTAGCTTCAGATCCGGCGGCGGTTTCTCCCTCAGGCTTCTCGGTTCTCATTTTTTTGGCCTGTGGTTCGCCGGAGCTCGCCGAAGATTGGCTGGCTGCGGTAGAGGCGTTCGAGAGAGTTCTGGCGAGGATAGGGAACACTTCCTTCCTGACGAAGCGCAACGACAGGGTGTCTTGGCTCTCCAGTCCGGCTGCATGAACCTAAGTGTTCAACCAATAATATTTTGGGTACACCGATAGCATAACGCATAAAACTGCCAACTTGAAATATACACGAGGTATTCTGACACCTCTAGCCATGAGAAGTGCTACCAAAGACAACTGATGAAATGGAGTGAAAATATGAAGGGTGTGGTTCATGCCATGGAGTACAATGGAATATACAAAAGTCCCCGATGTGAATCACAGCCTACACTGGAAGACCGTTTTGACAGGTCCCTATTTTTCTTCTCTCCCTCGGTCCAAGTAAGCCTCCAGTCCCCTTTGGGATAGCACCCTGTCACCGACTTGCTGTCCACGCCGAAGAAGCGTCTAGCGGAGGTTATCAGACTGCATGGACGAGCTCTCCTGAATATAGGAAATATACCATCGAGGCAACCAGGGGAGGCGCTACTATCAGACGGTGAAGTGCGAACAGGTTCGAGAACGGCAAGAGCCGCGGCAAAGTGATTCTGGTTGCATCGCAGATAATTAAATGCTTATCACGGTGTAAAGGTCGATGGAACCTTCTTATGTTTTCAGTTGACGCGCCTATGCCAGTCGTCAGGCATAGGAGTGCGCAAGTCCGGAACATGCTGACCGGGAGATACTCTAGTTGTCGCTTTAGTCACTCTTTTCCACTATCTATGCCGACAATAAACGTTAAGGAGAGAGAAAGACAGAGCGATCCACGTTAGCCGAAGCCAACAGGCACCAGGGCCTTACGGGTCGACACTGAACTCTTTAGCCCCAGCGCATCTGATTGCATACTCTTCATCACAATTAATGAAAATAGATATGAAGTCACCGGCAGTACTACTGGGCTGCTGCATGCTACTCGAGACTAACTACACTGAAATAACAGAAATAAGGTACCTCGCATTTGCTCGTGCATTGTTGATAAAAATTTCTCGCGCTTGTTCTGTCTTCCAGCCCAAATCAAGTTGAACTTCAACTGCTGGAGAGTAAGTTATTTTTAACGCAGCCTTTTGGTAGGAACACTACCGCGCCCGAGTAGGAAGGCCCACCGGATGTCTCGACACAACCGAAACTATCAAACACTTTAGTCACATTCAACACACAGAGGAAAATATTTAAAGTGGAAGCCTTCAACAGATAAATGAGCGTCGAGCGCCAATCTTTGAACGTGAAACTTCGCTGGGATAGCAATTGTAAACGACTGTGCTACCAGCCATAGTTAACCAAACACGAAGTTAGCAGAAAAAGATTATTAATCAACTAGCCTCCAACAACTGTTAAACTGAGAAAGTCGAAAGGAGGGAGAATGTACCATCAAAAAAATTGAAAGAATTAGAGTCATCAGCGCAGCGCTGGCAGCGATCACAGCAATGCTGGTTCAACAGCTTCACAAAGGTCCAGGAAGACTCGCTGGCAACGACGGCTACACTCAACGGTGTACTCGCTGAATGCCGTCGGGGCCATCGGTCGCCGCGATAGGATATTCTGAAATAACGCGTGCCGTTGCTACACGAAGCTCAAGGCATCCCGTCCTCAACTTGAGACCGTTTCGAACTGGAAGGCTACCTGCATTCTGGTCTTGAAATCCTTGAAGGTCCTCGGAGTGTGATAGGTCTCTGTATCGTCAAGCTCGTGCATTAATTCCTTCAGCCTCCCTTCATAATGATGACCTATCTTCTCACCTCGATCGCTTGCTCTCATTACTATCTCACAAATCCTCTGACAAGCCGATATATCATTCTCATCCGTCAACACAGGCATAACCGAGCGTAAGGCTAGATCTCATAGTCTATGAGTCATAGATAGTCGGACAAATTGAGACCCTATTGAGACAAATTGAGATGCGCTATGAAATTCAAAGCGTACTAGGGTCTCAATTTGTATGAAGTATCTATTTTAGAATTAAGGAAGTTACATAACACTTGATAAACTACTATTATATTGGTACTATATCATAGATTAAGATACCATTACACGCAGCTGGAAAGACGCTGGAGGCCTTACCACCTATTACTCGTGGTAGCACGTATACTTGAAATTTTACCAGGGCTCAGGAGGTTATGACAACTATCTGAACCCGCTACCACAGCGATACCCCTATATTGGCTATAATCATCGGCCTGGTCGAAGAGGTGCTGCACGAGAAGAAGTACAACACTCGAGGACTCACGATAAAAACGATTACTGTTGTGCAGTTGCAAAGACATGAATCCTCAGTATAGCTGTATACACGGGTCCATCTATCATATTGTCATCAGGAGCCCCTAGGTGAGCTTACCTTGGCCGATGCTCGCCATCCAGCATGACCTCGCCCTAGGCGCAGTACTTTGTCTATAGCTTCCATCGGCAGCTCGGGGCATAGGGGCTCCCCGACAGAAGCCAACAGACTTCCCAATCGATCCTTGAAGACTCCGAACTGGTAGTTTCTAGCAGCCTCGATTATTGCGGGGAAAGTGGTGTGATATTGGCCGATGAGCTGGTCCACGATACTCTTAGCAGAGATGTTCTCCTGATAGGAGATACAGTTAAAATTCTTCTGGCTGAAAGCAAAGGACCCACATTATAAAACGTCAAGGATTTGACGCTTCCACAATGAGCGACAACCTGGCAGAGCTTCAGTTGAATCTTCGGCATGTCACGTCCAGTGGGGACATTCTGTAGCATTTCGAGAGCTCTCGACATATCCCCAGTATCGAGTATTGGGATGGCAGCATTCAGAGCTGTACACTAAGAACACAAGCTTCCCGATGGAAGGCCTCTCACTAGCGGCCTGACATAATCCCGCATAGCTCCGTTGACAGGTGGGCCTATGTTATTGTGCATGCCGCCTTGATCAACTGTCCGATTCTGGGCTGCAGTCATTGGTGGGCTGCGGTGGGGGGAGAGGCCGCCAGATTGAGTTGAAGCACCTACGTGAAGAATTGTAAAGAACACAACTACATGGTGTTGCTATGAGACACCCCCATTCTCTTGCTTACCCTGGCAGCTCTCCCTCGAGATGGCGGACGTGGGACCTTAATGCGGACAATCACACTTGCTAAAATTCACAACTCACTTGACTCTGCATTCCCAGATCCCGCCTCTCGCACTTTCAGTCTCTTAGGCTCGAGTTCTACCCGCTCCTCGCGGTCATGCATCGGATAACTATCCGTCCCGTACTTGACGTATCGCAGCATCAGACAATCGCCGTCCTTCAAGGAGCTGTGTTTGACCTGAGGATATGGTACATGACATCTTACCAATACAGTAATATAAAAATATTAGTAGTCACTACCCGCTAACCCGCCCCCAACAGGGTAAAATCGATACAATTGGGAAGCTCTAAGCGTGGCCTTCCGAATGGTTACTCTTCCACTCGGAAGCTCTTATGAACCATGAACTTAAAGGGGGTGCGCACTTATTGCAGGATCACCATGCCTATTACTAGAATTGAACGCCTTCAGTGTTGTTGTTATTATATCGAAAATATTTCATACTGTTTTATGGTAGACAATATTCTCAAGCCGTTCATAGCTGCAGCCCTCACTTTGCTCACCCATCCCGTCCTCTCTATGTTCCAATCTTTCGTGAATCCACTAGACCAGCTCAGCCTCCACAATCCGCCAGAGTACAGACCTCGGATTGATTTAGCATCCATACCGAAGTGCTTTCTGACTTCCAGTAAAAGGTCGTTCACACGATCGTATCTGACATTCAACTCATCCAGCACCCTGCAGTGAAGGACAAGGCGAAAAAAGGTAAAGACCACGGTTACGAGTTCCAAACACTCGCCGACGGTAAATTCCCGATTCACCAGAAATTACTGTGATGGCAGTTGTGCTATGGGCGGCAACCAGTCGCTCCACGCCGTAGCTAGAGATAGTTCAAACTCCCAATGCTTCCATTGCACTTGCTTGGTGCGTAGGCGAGAGCGTGCATAGATTCCTGCAGTGCGGAGCATCCCTAACTCACGGTTCAACAGTGAACTCTGCAGCGCCGTCTTTATTAATAGCTACATCTTCTTTGCATTCAACATACACCCGGATACGGTTATCGCGGGGGGCTGGGGATCCTGGCTGAGTGGACTCCATGGCTCAGGACATATGGAAATGCCAACAGGCTTCAATAACCGTAATAGCTTCGTCTCTCCAGAGTAAAAATACGATTGATAACAATTGCTAATAAACAGGCTATACTGTTATCCTATATATTGTTATGTTTCCTATATAGCTGATATGCTATTAACAAGCTGACGACATACTAATAGCTCAAGGTTTTCGCTTAGTCAACTTCTTCCACCTCCCATGGACCACTTGCATGACTATAATATTTCCTTCTACGCCTCTCATATTGGGTTGCACTCGAAATTTTGAAGTTCAACTAAGTTAGGATTCTTCACCAAACAAGAATCATATCTTTAATTCCGTTCGCTTGTCCAGATTGAAGTTACAATGTTTCAAATAGGTGCTGGAAAACTGTAGTTGACTACCGTCCCGCTCAAAGAGCCATTGAGGAATATTAGATGGTCCTAGCGGCAGTGACCCATTCGATATCTCATCGCTCTCAAACGTTCTGCGATATCCCAATATTGCGGGCCCTCGATAGACATATTTCCGTGACTCACGGAAACGTGAGGATCCATTGGATCTCTGGTGCCACTCCGACCAGAGCTGGGTCTACCACAGGAACAGCACTCCGACCAGAGCTGGGTCTACCACAGGAACAGCACTCCGACCAGAGCTGGGTCTACCACAGGAACAGCTCAATTTGAGTTCCATTCTGACCGCGGTGAACCAAACAGAAAGTGCTTGGAAATCGGTTATTATTCAACTAACCTCCAACAACTAGAGCAACTTGAACGGAGGAAGAATGTATGCATCAAAAGAATGTTCAATTAAATTAACCAAAGCTCATAGCAGGACCGGCTCCACAGCTTCACAGAGGCCCTCAAAGATGCTCAGGCAATGACGGCTGCATTCGACAGTATACCCCCTGAATGCCGTTGGAGCGATCGGTGGCTCCGATAGGATATGCTGAAAGAGCATACGTCACCCGCATTGCTGCGCGGAGTTGAAGTCTAATTGAGAATTCCTTCCGGTGTCGCCCAAAGGGCGGAGCATATTTCCCGTATCGCTACCTGCATTCTGGCCTTGAACTGTTTGTAGTCTTTAAGGCTGAGATTGTCTTCTGGATCCTCAAGTTCCTGTATCACCTCCTTCACCCTAGCTTCGAAATAGTGGCCAATATTCTCTCCTCGATCACTTGTTCTCAATACGACTTCGCAAATCCTCTAAACGAGCGAAATACTGTTATAAACGGCTCCGGTGGCATTCGGTTATCGTGAAGCCCTCACACAAGACAGACAAGTGCAAGTCTACAGCAACCTTTAGGAATGCCTCAGTTCGTATAGTCAACCTTTAGATCAAATCTATCAGGGAAGAGAAAACACTATAGACAGCACATACGTGTATTCTATAGAGTACGTGCATTTAGAATCTAGCGACATATCGATCAACCGTTTCAAGATTATGATTGTCTCTTCACAGCCATTTCCACAATATAATAATTCACGCATATGTTTTCCCGTACACCGTCCATGCGACCACTGTTGAGCAGTATCGCTAAGTGACTCACGTGTGTTTCTGAGTGTTCGTATGTTGATCATATTTTCATTTAGTAGCCGTAGCCTACCTTAGCCGACGCTCTCCATCCAGAGTGACCTTGTCCTCGGTTCAGTATTTGGTATATAGGCGTCATCGGTAGCACAGGGCATAGGGGCTCCCCAACGGAAGCCAAGAGACTTTCTAGTCTCTCCTTGAAGACGGTAAACTGCCAGCTTCTAGCAGCCTCAATTATTGCGGGGAAAGTGGTGTGATATCGCCCGATCAGCTGGCCCACGATATTCTTGGCAGAGACGTGCTCCTGAATCAGGAATCCTCACCAGCGAATCCTAGGGTGCCACCGAATGTTGGACAAAAAAGAATGCGATTGATTTTCTGAAAATATAGTTTTCTTACTTTAGGAACATAAGGATTTCCTGAAAGGGAGTCACCTATCGGGTGACAGGAAATTCCTAACGCAAACATCATTATACCATAACACAGAGATGATCTTCGCATTAGAAACCTATTATCTTCAATTGATAAATGTTGAGTTATATAATATAATCCAATTAATGATATTGTTTATCGATATAGACTTTCAAAACTGTTAGCTATTTGCTACATTAGCAAATAGTGTACTAACAATGTACAAATTATAAGTGTACTATTATTATAATCTCCATGTATATTATAATAATTATATTATAATAATCTCAAATATAAATTTCATATTCATCCTATAATCTCCATATACCCCTGCTCCGGACGGCAAGCACGATTTCATCTGACTGACCTCCTAGCCCATGCCGAGATGAACTCACATCGAAAGACCTTTCTCCGATGACGCTTGAGCTGCTGCAATGAGCGACCACCTCGCACAGCTTCAGCTGTATTTGCGGCATGCCACTCTTTGTGGGGACCTTTCGTATCATTTCGAGCGCTCTCGGCATTTCGCCTCTACTGAGCATTGGAATAACAACACTCAGAGCTTCAAACTAAAAGCAAAAGGTCATCGATCAAGACTTGGAGAGAGCAGTGTTACATATTCACGCATAGCGCTGGTTAAAACCGGTGGTGGAGTTACGCAGTTGCGCACGTTACCCTCGTCAACTGGCTGGTTCTGGGGTGCAGTCACCGGTGGGCTCTGCTTCGGTAGTGAGGGGCCGCCAGATTGAGTGGGAGCACCTACGATCTGAATTGTGCACCAGCACAACCCCCTTTGCTGCTACCGGACGCCTCCTTCTCTGAATGCCCACTCTGGCAGCTCGCACTCGGTATGTTAGACTTGGCATCTTAACGTGCACCATCACAATCGATAGAATTCAAAACTCACTCGGCTCTGTATTCTCGGGCTCCTCCTCCTCTTCAAGTTTTTGTTTCTTAGGCTCGGGTTGCTCCGTCGACTCCTCAGTAGGACTTGCTGCATAGAAAGGAGTCCCGTACTTTACGTAGCGCAACATCAGACAGTCGCCATCTTCGAGAGCGCTGTGTTTAACCTGACAAGTATCTTGCCGAATTCAATTGTCTCTCATCAGAGCTTATATATAATATGCTCTATTTGATTCTGGTATTATGGAATTGTTATACGAAGTAATTTAATGATGTTCATGTTCTACAGCGTATCTCTGTGGATTTTGAAGGGTATTGGCATACTTCAATAACAACAACAGCGAACTTAATGAGGCTAACCCAAATATATCAAGCTACATGATTGTTAAGAAGACTGATGAAATCAGCCTACCCAGCCCTTCCTATCCATTTTCCAGTCTTTCGTGCATCCACTTGACCAGCACAGCCTCCAGTATCCTCCCGAGTACAGCCCTCGAACTGACTTGGCATCCATACCAAAGTGCTTTCTAACTTCATTTACAAAGTCGCTCACACGAGTATATCTGACAACCAATTTCTGAAACACTAAAGACTTGAAGTCTTAGACTTCACTATTGTCAAGTAAAATAATGGAATCCTCTCACTGAAGGCAGGAGCATAGGATGAATTCAATGGCTGAGAGTCATTAGCCAAAGATACGCTATAAAGCAACAGGATAGTACTTCAACGCTTTTGGAATACTCTATGCCGTCTCCGGCGTTCTACTATGAACTCACACACATACACAAAAGCTCGTAGATGCTGGCGAGCACAGGGACAGCTGAAAATGTCAACGTCTCACGCATGACTTTGTCAGATTTAAAATAGTATTTTACATATTTTAAAAATACAAGATGCAGTGTACAAGATAAGATCGTAGGCACCCTGTATTCTCACGGCTCAAGAGTGAACTCTGCAGCGCCGTCTTTATTAATCGCTTTAGCTTCTTTGCATTCAACATACACCCGGATACGGTTGTCGTGGTGGGCTGGTGATCCTGGCTGAGTGGAGTCCATGAGCAACCAGCAAACGTGAGATCAAAACGCCAGATGGAATTCCCTATCACTGAACATGGGCAGGTGTACATTGACAGACCTAAACCGACCGCTTTATGCCCTACTATCAACAAATTCGCTACATAGAACATATTGCTCCTACGACTACCAAGAGACTGAGAAACGGATAATGGCGATCCCACATTAACTGGCGGCGCAAATCAGCGTATGATGAGAAACACTCAAAAGGGCACGATTTCAGGTAATCATCATAGCATCAATCATAGAGAACAGCAGCTCAAGTTTACTTTGGTACAGCTTGGTGATGCCGGCGTGAAGCCCTGGGCAGGTACGCTGAAGATCGCAGGGTTCGTGGATCAAATCCTGAACATGAACGATGTCAGTTCAGTGGCAGGATGACGGCAAGTCACTTCGGGCAAGCTCAAGTTCATTCAGCTTTGAGATTTTCTGAAAAAGGCGGCACGCACGGAATTCGGAAAGGTTCAGCGAAGGGGTTGTGGAATGTCCAGAACTTGCAGCTGCTAAGTGCACTGACCTCAATAGCGAATCTTTTAACCGTACAAGATACGTATTCGGTTGCTTACAAGGACATCCTTCTTGAACTCTTGGTACGTCCTCAAGGGAGCTCCCATTCCATCCAAACGTCGGAGTAAGTCATGCAGTCGAGGGTTACAGTGCTCGAATAGAGGTAGATCGTTCATCTTGTAGGATAGTAAGTGTTGGCAGATCAACTGAAAGAGCACTAGTTGGGGACATCAAGGCGAGGCGGGAATGAGAAGGTTGATGATCCAGCATGGGACCGGTTCTCCAGCCCTGTTAAGTTCCCTAATTTTAACTCGCCCGCATTGCGACAATCGCGATTTCAGGCGAGAGCCGTCGAATCGAAATAACGCTCTATTATCGTGCCGGCAATCTCGATGCCCATCGGAAAGAGGGGCAACGCCATGCTCACCTTGGCACCTGCCCTCCACCCCCGAGCGCCCGCTTGTGAGCCCAACGCCCAAAACAGCGCGCGTTCGATCTTCGGCAAAGGCATCGGATGGCCCAAATTAGAAAGAAAGGCCTTCAAATCAGTCGAGAAAGCGTCCGTGTTCCCTTCCTTCGCCTTATCAATAACATCTCGGAAATTGCTGCTCGGCAAGCTCAACAACCGTTGCATTCTTACAATCGCGAAAGGCGATGCCTAACCGGAAACATCCATAGATACCCCACCGCCCTTCATACCTCTATCGGTTGGGTGTCCTCCAGGCCTCCACAGAGGCTCACAATATACGAAAGCTCTGCCCCTACGCAGGCACCTGTAGCGACCTCCTCCCCACCGACCGCTGCCTCCAGTGCCTTCTGGGCCTCTTCGACTTTGCCTGTAATGAGGAGGAAATCTCCCACCATCGAGCGTGCCTGACCAAGAGACCAATTTTCCGCTTAAACCCAGCTGCATGGATTTAAGCGCTGAATACACCGGTGTGAAGCTACCTTAGAAAATATGCTACCCGTGAAAGTAACGAGTGATCCAAATCCCACTGCCCGCTCACCTCCACAAGTCTCCGAGCATCCGCCTCGCTGGGGTGAGGGGCAGTTCTATGGATGCACAGGTCTAGGTTAACTTTGGCCTCCCGGACACAGTCTTCAAACCGTTGCATTTCATAAAGGCATAATGTCATCTGGTACCTGTCGATGAATGGGATGGAGGTGTCTGATTAAATAACGGAGAGATTCCTATCGAGTTTGCAGAGCTGTAATACTCCAAGGAAGCTGATTAACTTTACTTCTACAGTAGCAGTGCAGTGAGAGGCAGGCAGACAACAATTTGTACATTTCTTTCATTTCTTGTAGGCAAGGTACTCCGTTCCACCGTAAAGTGACTGTTCTACAGCCAACTGCATTCCTATTCGAAATGTGATTCAAATCTTGGAGCACCATTCATTTTTCCTCCACATTATGTGACACCCCGGTTCGGATTACAGTGCGAACCCGAATGAGTAGGCTACTGAGGAGTTAATACCCACGCCACTAAGCCTTACCGGCAATCATACAGTGACCTCCAATCTACGTCTTTCGCGTCAAATGATGCCGACAAGCTGCCTTGGAAGGCTGCCGCTGCTTTGGCCATCTGACCGCCTCTCATTAGTTCCTCTGCCTCGTAGCGCAACTCCTCTAAACACAGTAGTGATTTACCGCAGAGGTTCGATCCCCGGCTACGGCCATTTGTCATACCATATCTCCTAGTCGGATCTTCTAGACCTTTTTGTATTCTTGGTTCCGTAGTAGCTGACGGCAATGCCCCAGGTGCCGGGCCTGAACAAGTGCCAACTGCCAAGATATGTTTTCAGGACGTTGACAAATACATCGACTTGCAACCCATTACGTTAACCAATCGAAAAAATTATTTTTCCGGGAAATTATTTTTTCCCAGAAGATTCCAAGAGGTTTCTGGTTGCATTCCAGATGACGCAGGTGTACGCGGATAAGTCTGACACCGCTGACTCTGGACTGCCAGCTCCCACACACCCCAGGCCCTCTCCACCAGCTGCGTGCTCAATCAACGGCTACGCTGGGGTGCTATTCGGAAAATGCAATGTATTTCAGGCCACTGTTAGATAACCCACGGCTGGCCGTAAGTGGGGCTGGAGTGGGATTAAGTCGGAATAATCTTTTTCTAATGGTTCAAGAACGGTTAACCTTTATTTAATACCTGCTTACCTCCTTGCTCTGTTCCACTGGCCTCACTCGTCTTCAAAAGCGCCTCTAGAGCGTTCCCACCTAAACGGCCGACGTTCCACATTACGGCCTACCAAAAATCGCTCACTTCCTCCTGTAGAGTCCACCAGCTCTTTTTGCCCTGTCGATGAGCAGTCGTCTCTCGTACGCGGGAAGCCTGAGAACCAGCCTTCGGGTTTAGGGATTTTCCTCTCCAATGCCTCCTACAGCCGTTTGATGCGGTCGCGATATGCGGTGTCCGCTGGGGTGACTTGCCCGCCGTAGATCGAGACGGCGACGCTGCAGAGCTGCTGCTGCTGCTCTTTGCCGCCGTCGAGGGCTTCTTTGACGCGCTACTTAACGCAAGTTCGTTCGCGGATTCAGGCGATACCGGAAGGCTCTGCTTTCCTGAAAAACTGTTTCCTGAACTTCAAGCGCCTTCAATTAAAGATCTCCTACAGCCCCCAGTCGAGCGAAGGTGAGTAGTGCTTAGTTACCGAGTATCACACTGAAATACTTATTATGAGATCTCTACTTTATACATGGGGAAGCAATGTAATTAGTGAGGAAGGTGGAAGTAACTCGCAAATTGTAAGTGCTAATAACGACGTCTTACGGTAAGATCCTTACCTTCATCTGCTTTCTCTCCTACCGCCACATCGGCGCATATCCCGCGGACCCTGGCAGACCGCCTGGTAGGAGCCTCCTCTTGCAGGAACGCCCTCGTTCGCTTCGGTGTTTGATGATCTAAATCCATAACAGGTATCTTGCGCACCGCGAAGATTCCACTCCTCCACGCCGAATATCCACCACCCTTCGACTCTCACCGACATTTCCCTCGGCGCCTCCCTCTGTCGTATTTCCTTCATCCGCTGCTGAGCTCTCCGGCTGCTGGTGCGAACTGTGGCTGCTGTCCCCGTCGCCCTTCGCCCTTCGGCGTTTCTTGCCTAGTCGTGGACTTGAAGCTTACCACCGTTCCACCGTCTTACCGTGATGATGGTGATGATGACCTCCCGCCTCTGAATGCTCGCGACTCTCCCCTGATTTCGACTCTGCCGTCTTGCCATCATCCGCTGCTCCATTGTGGCCCGACTGCGGGGCTCCATCAACGTCCTCAACATGACAAATCAGCCGCAGACGATCTCCATCTTCGATGCCAGCCGCCTCCACCTGCCCAAAGCCGTAGCTAAGCACACAGGCCCTGCAGGCCCTACAGAGGATGCCCTCTTCTGCACTTCTTTGTTGTCCTGCTTCCCTCCAACATACACGAGACGCCAGTCGCGACGCTGGAGCACAGGGCCGCTTTTTCTGTCTTGATTGTTGCGGTTCAAGCCAAAGTGAGTTCGAGCAAGTGACACTAGTTTGCCACCAGTTATATTTCTGAGGAGGATAAGATATACCGCAATCTTCTCACAGTGCCGGGATATCCTACAGTGTTTCTCAACGGAGCCCTACAGTCCCTCCGCCGAACCGCTGTAAGACAAACCCTATTGTCGGGAGATTGGAAAAGCCACCGGAAAAATGTCAAAATTTTCCCAAAAATTATTTTCCTTCGTAGGCTAGTGCACGCCTCTGTGTCGACACGGTATCCTGAGTAGCTCACCGATGTATCGTGAACTCGTGCTCGCCTTGCTGCCTAGCCTCCTCCAAATGGCACTCTACCGTGACATTCATCATACCACCACTGCCCTTCTTGCCACTACTGGAAGCCTCCCCCGCCGCCGCTCGCCGAGCTGACATAATAAAACAAGCCTGCCTCGTAGATGCACACTCATCGACCGTGGTACTCCACAAATAGCACTCTGTACAGGGAAGTTCAGTTGCTCATGTGTCTTTCTGCTCTGAACAAGGTACGATTGCTAGCAGCAAGTGTCACTATCGTCCATTAACGTCTCTCCTATATCAGCCCTCTTCTGCAGGGTCTATGTTTCTCCATAAAAGTGCTACTAATGCATTACGCACAGCAGTAAGACACAGAATATAAGATAACTTGGCTAAGTATTACTAGTGTTTGACTTCATAGCATAATCATTATCATAATACCATTTCAGAGATATCTCTGGCCATACCGGATACACTCACGGTAAGCAAACATACATGTGGGTAGGTTGGAAGCCTGGCACACTACCGCCAAGGGTGGCACGAAAGCCAGGCAAGTTTAGAACACAGGCTCTAGACGCAACATCAGCGTTTATAGACATACAAAAAGCACATGATGAGAGACATTAAACGAACGACTGCAGCTGCTCGCAATTCGCCCGAAAGTTGTTACTTCAACGCTATAGATGAGCAATGAATGAAAAGTTCATCTTTTGCGCAAGTCAAACACGGAAGGATCGCAGGCACACCCGCCTAAGTTAGACTGGTAGTACGAGAAACGAGCAAGCGGAATAACCATATATCAAACCTTCAAGAACGTATTATACACAAGTTCGAAGGAGAGCCAAATTTAAATCAAGGCCTTCTTCGAGAGCTTCACGACTTCACCGCAGTGCTGCTGTCTGCACTCGCCCTTTGACGATGTACAGTGAAGTCAATCTTATGATTGGGAGCCATACCGACACTGACTTCTAATGAGTAACCATCTCCGAGAGGTATCAGTTGTTCAGCGTTGCCCTGACACAATAATTCTGCACGCATGCGCAAGGACGACAAGCGTACTTGATAGACTTCCCCTTCCGCTATAGTGTCAAGAACAGCTATATGATTGACTCCAGCCCTCCTCTCGCATCGGGAGACAGATGGCTGTATAAGAGCACTACTCTCTTCTTGGGCCCACTTGTCTATATCCTGAAGTTGAAGCATGCATCACAGCCAGCTTCCGACAAGGAAGGAAAGTGACTCGGCAGCATTCGAGCAAATAACATTGTTGTTTCCCCATCAGAAAACGCTACATGGTGTGGAGCGTCTGGCCCAGCAATCGCACTCGCAACCGTTTGGGGCGCTTCAGCGTGGCTGGAGCAGGAAAGCACGGCAAAAGCTCTCACCTGTGGATCGGCAACTTCACTGTATCCTCTTCCCATAGAGTAGTATCGCGGGTTCCTAATGGCATCCAAGGTTGCTTGGAAACTGTCAGGCAATCCTTCTACAGTCCACGAAGACACAGCTCGGCTCTGAAACACCACTCATATAGCGCGGTCGAGAAAACTCTCAGAATTCTGAAAGTCATTCCTCAGATTTCTGAATTCTTCAACTTTCCGAGCTGTCCAAATTTTCAGCTCGGAAAATCGCGGCTGAGCTTTCGAAGAGAAATTTCCAATCTGCCAACGTCAACGAAGCACTTACTCTCGGCATTGCGTAATCACCGGATCCAGAGCAGGGGGATAGGAAGCCACCATCGGGGTCGAGGTCATCACCTACCTGACAGAAAGGGAAGAATGACGAAGTAACAAGTATGGTTCGACTTGCCCTGAGAGTCATTCGGCGATTGTCGCCAAAACCGTCCACTTCC
The DNA here is from genome assembly GCA_013115145.1 of Perkinsus chesapeaki. NCBI lineage: Eukaryota > Perkinsozoa > Perkinsida > Perkinsidae > Perkinsus > Perkinsus chesapeaki. The sequence continues at coordinate 17,300 of JAAPAO010000027.1, read as the reverse complement.
ACGGTGAAGTTGCCCTTCTTGACCATCTTATCGCGCCGTCTCTCACGTCGCCAGTCCACAAACCACATCGCTATTGCAGCCACCACAGGGCCCAAGACAGGAAGGGTGAGGATAAGGACAGAATAGACGCTACCGGAGGTACCAAAGATGATCCACACCAGCACGCACAGTGCAGTGCTGACTGTTTGCGGCAGCACAATTCTGCGCCATTTGCTGGTGAGTGGGGCAATGAAGCCGAGGAAGGAACATATACCGAATGCGATAATGAGGAGTATAATAACGAGGATAAGCCACCAAGTGTGACCGATGTCCTCTACTGTATACGGACCAGGCAGAGCCATACGGAAACTAACAACACTCGTAGACCGGAGCTGTTAAACACAAGCTATCACGGTGTAATGAGAAGTAAATATGGCAAGGAATGATAGGATTGCTATTCGCCATAGGGCCGAATGCATACAAAGGCGTGACAATACGCAAAGTGATAACCGTACTGATGTATCAACGGTCCTTCAAAGAGGCTCAACGAAGCAAAGGCAGTACGTATATAGGGAGTCAGGACGACAGCGGCGGCAGCGGCGGCGACCTGCCAGCGCGCTTTGGCTACGACAAGAGCGCGTCCAGCTCCTAACGATATGAGTGAAATGAAGGGAAGGTTAAAATACAGTGGGAATTATGGAAGACCATCGTCATTGCAATTATCTCTTTTCCGCTTTCGAAGCTGAACGGTGAAGGCCAGAGACTTGTCGGCGGTCTCGCAGACTTCTACTCGCATGCTGTGAAGATCGTCAATGGGCGTCATCATAGCCTAGAAGCACAATAATGGTTTTGAGAAACTCTGCCGAAGCCTACCTTCCCGTGCCCAGGAGACATCTTTCCGTAGGCCATATCGGCGTCGTCATCATCTGATTCTGGGTCCAGAACTGTAACGGTGCAATCCTGCACGGGTACTATATTGAATGACGGCTCTCCGGTATCCTGAAAAGGTGCGGGCAAATCAGCAATCCCTAATGGCAGAACGCTCCGAGGCAACGCCGAGGCTTAGGCGAGTGCCGCAACCGCGGAAAACTGCATAACTCGCTGATTTCCCGGAAAGCTTCTTCAGCAGAGGGAAAGAAGTTTCCTCATAGTGAAGAGTTGGAAAAACCGATTTGGTAATTTCAGTATGGGCAGAAAAGTCGGTCTATTATTGTTAGCATGACGGAGTCCAATCACGACTATCGAGCTAAGTTGACGGACAACAATAGGATTATTGATTGAGCACCATTCTTACTTCACCCGCCACCGAATCGGCGTAAATGGAGTAAAAGCGCTGTGTGGTTCCTCTTGACATATGTCTTGTGTATGCAGAAGGAGACAAGCCTGTCTGACCTGGTGCCATGGTGGACATCGAGCGTAACTGAAGAGAGACATTGCAAATTGAAAGGCCTATCACTCCATGGAATCCACAACGGGTTTCATAGTGTTAACGACATACACAGATAGAACTAGTAAACAATGGTCAACTTTCCCGTGAACCAAAACCCCCCGAACATTTCGGACTTTTTGATCCTAGTACACAAGCGGTAAGAAATCCTAGAAAACAAACATGACAATACTTTTCAAAGGATCATAAAATGCGGTAGCCGTTCCACGTACGCAAAAACTAACGCGCCCACAAGTTACCCTCAATTTCGGGGGCTTCTCCGCTGTGTCATTGCCAAGGACGCCATTTTCGACATCAACACCATCGATCTGAAAAAACTCATTACGAGGAATAGAACCAACGACCTTCTGATTAACATCCAACTAGCATAACCATTACACCATGTTACCTCGCCCATCTCCGTTTGCGCTCGCGTAAGCGCCCGGATCCTCGCCCTCTTCCTCGCCTTCACACACTCCCACACCGATAAATATACAGCAGCAATGATCGGCCCCGCCGCTGGTATTGTCAACAACAGGACGGAGAAGACGTTGGAGCCGTTGAAAATGAACCACATCAATACGTACAGAACCCCCGAGGCCAGCTGCGGCAGAATTATGCTTCGCCATCGGCTCCCCGCTGGAGCAAGCAGGGCCATCAGGGAGAAGCCCACAAAGGCTAATACGAAGAATATAATGGTGAAGATGAGCGCCGGAGACTTTGCTATGTCATCAGCATTATACGGCCCAAGAGTTTGAATCGCCATTGTCGAAACTGATAAGAATGTTGCCCACCAGGAACTCGAGTAACACAAAGCACTTTGGCAATGAGGCAACGTTTCAGGAGATCAAAAGAGGTCGAAGCCAGGTGAGGGTACGTCAGTAAAGGTATTATGTACGGCAGATATCCGCGGTAAGCCGCCAGCAAGGCTGCCGCATCGAGTCCATCGTTTGGTGCGTCTCGTCAGCTCTTAAATGAAATTATTAGATTTGCAATTGTACATAATTATGGCTCTTTACTATACAAGCTTATAAACAAATGGTGAAATACCGTCGCCACTTCGGCGAGTACCGGGAGCCTCTCGGTGGATATTATAGTTGGCGCTTTGCAGTAAGGTAGACTCGGTGCTCTGGCGCTCTGCCAACGTTCACCTTTAAAGAGTAGCCATCGCCAAGTGGAATGTACTCGTTGTCACTCTGACACAATGTTTTGCACGCATGCGCATCACCGGTGGGCCTACCTTATAAAGTTCTGCGCCCTCCATCGTACTGAGTCTCCGCGGTACTGTCGACCGAGCCAGCCTGGCCCGGCGCGACACTGATGGCCTTAGCACAATGCTCGGAGAGTGGTCCGTCCTTCCCTAAGACCACTCGAGGTTCACCATGCATTTGACAGGAGAATAAGATATTTTGATGAGCCATGAAAATTTTTCTCCATTTCAGTATAAGCAATTGCTGAACCCCACTGCGAGTAGGCAGCCTACTTTTGAATGTGCCCTAGGGCCCCCAGCATGCTTTAGATCAGCTTCCTTGATAGCTTCTATTGTATCTTCAAGACCTTCGGGTAACGCACCCAGTGTCCACGACGACACCGCGCGTCCCTGACATGCAAGCATCAACCAAAGATACAAGAGCCTTTCATATTTTTATGCCTGATATGGGAGCTGCTACACCCAAGTAAAATGGGGAGCTGAAATGAGAGATAATAACACACCTACAGACTTTCGTGAGCTTTCATAAGCACTAAAATAGAAAAATAACACTATTAGATCGTAGCTGATGTACACTGTTAAATCCAAATATATCTTACCCTTCCTGGGAAGTCCATTTCTATACGGGAGCGCGGGGACAGGAAACCCCCTTCAGTCTCATTGTCATCACCAACCTGAATGCATACAACAGAGTTAACTTCTCCAAGTGGTTTCCATATTTACACTCTACCGAACTAATTCTTAAGTACATGCGACGAAAACCGAACAGTAAAGCAGCTTACCTTCAAGAACATCCGTTGCCCATCGCCCACGTCATCAATTTCTACCACGAAGTTGCCCTCTTTAACCAGCTTGTCCCTCCTCCATTCCCGATGCCAATCTAGAATCCACAGGGCCACCGCAGCCACTATGGGACCAAGCACCGGCAGCGTGAGAATCATAACCGAGTAGACACTACCCGAGGTGCCGAAGATACCAAACAGGACGAATTTCAAGGCTACCATCGCGCTCTGCGGAAAGATTATTCTTCGCCAATTGCTGGTATCGGGTGCCCAGAACGACACCAAGGAGCAGAAAGCAAAGGCAATGATGAAGACGATAATGAGGACTATTATCCACCATGTGTGGGCTACATCGGACGGTGTGAAGGGACCAAGGGCCATTATAGTGGAAACAAGAAATAGAGACCAGAAGGACCACAGTTTGCTATTATATTTCATGGTATGCTACCTATCGGAACCGCCCTGAGACCAACACAAAGGCAACTTGTGTAGCGCGAAACGTTTGCTACGTTACGTAGTGTTTATCGCTAAAAGGTAGTATGCTCGCAAGGGAGCTAACAATAACGATTTGGTAATACTATTATAACAGAGATTTGACAATATCCAAACTTCACGTCGGCAGATTCCTCTCCAACATCTACTCAGCTATTTGTATGGTAAAATTAATTCTTTGGCTCGAGTATGCTCCCCATGGCCTCTTCTTCACATAGTACCCGTCCCAGAGCTTCTTTGGCTTACCGACCTAACAAGAAGAAGAAGAAGAAGAAGCGAGTTATGACTGCGAAGCCATTAGCTCCTATGTGGACATTCATCTCGGTGCAACACTACTGTAAAAAATGACGTTGAAGATTAGCTACTTATAAAAAATTCGGACCAAACTTGGTTTTTCGCCACAATAAAGCGAATTGCGTCGGCGAAGTATGATTTTCTCGCTCCATCAACAAACATAATATGTAGCCTGTCCAGCACGGGCATCTTACGATTAACATTATTCTAATCCTTAACGTAAAGCGTAACCGTATTTAGTCTCACCTTGTCAGTGGTGGGCGCTGGTGGTAGGTGGAGACTGCTACTGCTGAGCTCCGGCAAGCCGGCAAATCGTACTTGCTTACTCTTGCTAGGTGACATAGAAACACTTTCCTGAAAATGATGATCAAACACCACCTCGATGATCCTATCATATCTCCAACCACCATATTTTCCGCACATCTAGCTTGTGATAAATTTCAAGAGTGTAATACACTATAAAAGTCTTAACAATCGAACATATCTACTGTCGTACCAAATTGACCAAGTCTGATAACGCGGACACAATTATAAAGCCCTTCTTTGGCCTTGTGAAGTAACTGAGCTTCACTGAAAGATTGCCAGTCCCACTTGGTCGTTCCCCAGGAATCCATCAAGTTCGGCTCTCTGACACACTCGACAAGCTTACCTTGTCTTCAGCATCTACAAATTGCTCGTCTAAAGACACGAATCTATCCTCATCAGAATCACCAGAAATGCTCTGAGAAAGATACGCTGCACGCATGCGTACGGCCCCGCGGCTGGCTCACTCTGGCAACAATTTCACTCTCACAGGAAGAGACAGAGCTCGGTGATACTGGCGGGCGAGGGTAATCTCGCTGAAAGGGAAAAACTATCATTAGTAGCCAGATAGATAGGCAAGTAACAGGCCGAGAAATTGGACGATGTCAAATTAATATTTCCAACATATACGCTGGCAAGGAACGTGGAGCAAATTTGGCGGAACTGTGGCAGATTTCTGCCCCTACCAGCAATAAAGAGAGCCATACGATGAACTTTGACGGATAGGGATAAGGGACATAAAAATACTCATGAATAGAGTTAATATGTCAATGAAAACTTTCATAAAAACACGGTGTTTAACTGGTGTTTGAAACACCAGTCAAGCACACTGTAAGCATGATTGTAAATAGCCAATGGAACCCTTCTATGGTGCACCACACTAAATACTATATAAGCCAACACTCACCGATCTATCAATCAGGCGAAAGCCCTCCCCTCCTTCAACATCGATAAACAGCGATTGCTGTCTTGCTGCTTGGGCCAACTTCTCAGCGGCTTTCTTGTTCCTTCTCGCCCTACGGTGATCTCTGTACCACAACCAAAAGGCAGCCAGCATAGGCCCCGCCACTGGAATGCAAAGTATGAGAACCGTATAAACGTTCGAGCCAGTGAAGACAAACCACACAAGAAGACTGGCGAAGATAACACCAAGCTTGGGCAGGATGATTGCACGCCATTTGCTCCCAGGCGGCGCCCTTAGAGCCATCAGCGCGCTGAAGGTGAAGAAGAGCGTCATTGCCACTATAATTAGGATCAGGGTCGGCGAGGAGGCAATGTCATCTGCGTTGTTGTTGGCCATTGTACATAGTAATACTAAATAGCAGAATACAGTAATACTAGTAATAACACGGTGCTATTCGCAGAAGGATACCGAACAAGTCATTCCCAAGTAGGAGCAGATTCACAATCAGATTTCGCTGCCAAGTGGACGCCATCAAGGGACCCTTCACGAACGATCTACCATCCGTCTATATTCCACTAAGGTGCATATGCCACTATTGAAGCACCACATCCGAAATTGACGTGGAATAATTTCAAGTAGTTTAATGAGTCGGAATAACTCAAGTCTTGAATACCAGTGATGCATCAACGACAACAATTGCACTTCAAGTACCCTCCAAACAAACACCAAGGAATCATCTTCGATCAGAAACCAACCATGCAGCGGCAGCACAACATGCTATTTCACCCAGCTAACGTTTATGCCATCTCGTAGCTCGACTCCGCGGTCCCTTGTGACCAGGTATCTTTGATATGGTTTGCCGAAGGTCCTGGAAAAGAGCACAGTTCTCCCGAAGAATCTCCTCGCATGCTGGATTCGCAGCCAGCAACGCTCGCCCTATAGCCAACCGAATTGCGCCACTTTGACCTGATCAAAACAGCGCTTGGTTCATTCCGCAAATGCCGCATATTTAATGAGGACAGTACCCTTTATACAACCAGCTAGATAGATAGAGATACGTACCATCTCTATCGTACTAGATTGCACAGCTGGAAATTGGACTCAACCACTAAAATTTTGATATCTATAGATATATAATTAATATGGAATAAACTACAAATTTATAATATTATAATACCATATTTCATCTTATTAGTTAAATATATATAGAATATACTCGTAGCACTTGCGCCGTATATAATGCAGATCGCAAGAGGGATATGACACTCACCAGATGTACCACCGCCAGCAACAGCAATGAAGACATCATACACTCCACAAACACCACACATGAGGAGAGGCTGAACCACGTCAAATCTGACAAGGGATGCGAAGAACTAAGGACTCTTACAACCTTGAGAAAAAAGGATGTTGCCAAATCATGGGAAGGTTGTGGGCAAGTAAGGAAGTGATTAATGCTCTTCTATCGAGCTGAACCATACTATGCTCGCATCTACGGCTCTTATCCATACAGCTGAGAAGATATACAAGAAGAAGGGCAACATAAATGAAAACATCTTGCTGGATATTAACCGGTACCATATACTTTAAATGTAGCCCAGCATCAAGTCCACGTTCACTACGAAACGTCTCAGCCCTTCGAGAACAGCATTTCCAAACAACACAGTGTGAGACGTTCTACCCACACTCACCTATTGTAATAAAGAGGGAATCTAACGTAGAAGTCCTCATCACCATTAACCTTAATAACACCACTTCCACGCTGCAGTACAACCTGCACCAGACGCTTTTATAACAGGAGTTGCGGTGAAGAAGAGAATTTCGCAGACACTGAAGCCCACCAGAAAAATCCATATAAAAATCCTACCAAGTTGAGAGCGATTTGATCTCTCTGAGCATAATCCGGTAATATACGAATGACAGGAATTTCACGTTGCCTTAGAACTCCCAAGTGTATTACTTTCCCATTGAAAGATTCAGGAAGCAGGGAGCTATACCAAAGGGTCGAGAGTGAAGCGCGTACAGTAGTATTGCAACCTCGGACGGCTACCCTCCCCCACCGAGCCATAAATAGCATCACCAAACCGCCATAGCGAAGGCACTCTATACGCGGTAAGATTCACCGGAATTTTAAACGAAATTTGGAAAAGTATCTAAAATCCAGTTGAGTAGATAAATCGGTCTGGCTAAGAAAAGCTTATACATACACCAATACCAGTAATGAAAGATCTGATATTAACAATTTTATTGATATTCAAAAATAGCCAATCCAAAAAGTCCTCCTATTCGACTATAATCGAACGTATCATCGTACATGCGCCGTAGCCCTCTTTCGCAGCCCTCTGCCTTCTGCTCGCTCCTTCCATTCAGCACCATTATACATAAACGATCGAGTGTCCCGTGGATCCGAAGCGAAGGCTCTGACAAGCTTATTGTGGATGACAGGGTTAACCTAAGTACAGATAAGCATTCGGCCATATATGAATACAATGAAGCCCGCCCATCCACGCAGATGTATAATAACACGTCGAAAAATAACAAGTTGTATCAAGTGCAAATAGCTTGTCCCAATCCACTACATTTCCCGCAACGTTCAGATTCCACGCACTAAATACCAATTTATAGTCCGGCAAGTTGGCCCCACAGCAGAATTACCGTATCGACTTTCTCTTCATCAACCTCCTCCTCCTCCTCGCCAAGCATTCCCTCCGTCTCATCTGCAACGTGCAACACCTCAAAGTCCTCCTCTTGCTTCTTAAACCCTTCATCCATCGAGTTGAAGAAATCTTCAAGTACAAATGGTGCATTTGTGTCCGTAGAAAAAGAAGGCGATTTCATGACTCGCAATTGCATCTCTCTGGTAGTGTAAATTCCCATCTCGCTTGTTAAATACAATGCTTGGTTCAAACTTAACGGTTCTGCCTTCTTCCACGGTTTCTCTGTCGCTTCCTCAGGAGCACTAGTCGTGCAAAAGGACCGCCGACTGGCAGTTATCCGAGCCACTACTGGCAACCCCAACCGAGGATATCGGCATACAATCATAGAAATAATCAAGTAAAACTAAACTTCGAAAAATCGAACAAGTTAGTTTCCAACATTTATCATCGCTTCCGATTCCCACAGCACACTGCCAGGTGAGACCGACATGACACCCCGTATTCCTGAACCATAGAGCGACCACTATCCTCTCCGACAAACCAACTGGAAAAGCCTACTAGCTTTTACACAGTCCGTTGGCGCTTGTGCGACGGCAAGTTGCCAAAAATCAATACTTCACATTTTGAATGACCTAGAGTAAAACTCCGTTGACTATCGCTTTCGGGATAGGCTAATGCAACTCCCATGACAGAACTAGTCAAACAAATAATCTGGTCTACAGGAGGTTCCCGTTCAGATCGACAGCCAAATGAACCCAACCCGACAGCCTTGAGAAAGTCACTTATTTCGCGCTCGTTTAACTATCTCTGACATTGCCATACCCGCTGCCGCCTTCGCTCGGTCTTTACCCTTTCCATCATTCCGGCCACCCTAACAACCATACCAACATTTCCCGACATGCATGTCCAACTTCTCCGAATTTCGGTGAGCCCAGCGAAATACGTTCCCGTCGGCCATATCACCTTATCAGTAAAACTCTTCTTCCTAGAAGCCTCTTCAAGGAACCGCATCTTAGCCTCCTCCGCTCGCTCAATTGCCCTCAACTCCTCCCTAATGAAAACGAGACAACACAATCGGTAACTCCAAGCTCCCAGAGACATGCCTCGAGCCTCCACTCCTCCACCAAATAGTCCCAGAAGGAATGTACTTGATACCTCCGTTCCTCCAGAAGAATATTTCCCATCAAAATTTCCACTTTATCTTCATATTACGAACGAATCTCTGCCGTCACGTCTCCCCCTATTACAGTCGATCTGTCTCCACCTCCACTAGTCCCATTGACCATGATTGATTCGCTTCTTCCAGCAGCCTCTTCTCAGTAGTTGATTGATGTTGTAAATGCTCTGGTATACTCCCAAACACTTTTGCCACCCTAGATGGCGGCGGCGCGGCTGTCGGTGACGACGCTCCTTCTGAAAGGATCACTTCACGGAACGCAACCACGCATAAGTGCCCATTTTTGCGAGACTACGCTAAATTTGATAGGACTTCCTATATCGATACGGCATATAATGTGTACCGGAAATATTGGTAACCTCCTATCATAACACAGTTCTGTTAGGTTAAAGTCCAAAGTAAACTTCCTCTATGGAGAATAACAGGGCCAGATAATATGTAGGTGTCATTTCCTATAGAAAGAGGGACTACACTTTCGCTTAGCAGTAATACAACAGGTAATATATGAACTACTTCCTTCATACCGTCTTTTCCGTTTTTAAGATCAAATAGCAGCATATACCCCTCCTCATAACATTATCACCTTTAGATGTATCCAATCCTCCCTCTTCCACTTTATGTCCCATCTCCACTAGCTTCCTATTAACCCATTTTTCCATATGTTTATCAACTTCATGTTCCGTACCCAAACGAGCTCCGGTATCCTTGAAGGTACCTTGAATACTTCTCACACCAATGCCGCCTAGATTACCCACCCATCCATATAGGAAGAAAAGGCCTTTTACCAACCAATAACATACGTTGGTGGACAGGACAGGACTCCTGCTCTCACCATTGTGTGTAGAACAGTTCTGTTCTGCAGTCACAGGAGAGCTTTGAAGGATTCCACTTCAGCGGAAAATTCGCTCAGCGGAAAATTCGCTCAGCGGAGAAACACAAGCAGCTAATCCGAGTGTCACTCTACAATATCAGTAATGAGAACTATCACATAATAAGCAACAAGTGTTGCCCTTTGAGCAACAAATGATTCGAGTAAGTTGGACCACTAAACTCCACAACTAACAAAGGTATGGATCACTTCAAATACACCAATCATCGTCGAACATAATATACAGTATACAATGTAAACAAATAAAATAAAGAGTAATAGAGAGTATATCTTATCCTCATCGACCTCCGAACAATGATTTTATACCTTCACATCCCTCCCAATGTCACTACGTTTTAACAATCCCCATTCCTCCTCATCCTTCTCTTCCGGCTCACTCTCCTGCTGCTGCTGTATCTCAACTGCATGCCTATCCGCCTCTACTCCCTTCGCTCTCGATCTCTCCCGTTGGAGGGCCCTTAATAGAAATAATAATAATAATCTTACTTCATATACAACCAACAGCAACTATATATTATTCGCACAAAATGCGTCACTCACTGCAAAAGTACCCTCTAGCACCGCACCATTTATGCAATGGACTGCAGAAGGAAGCTCCATCCCATTCAAGAGTCCTTAACGAGAACACGCTAATGTCCCTTCATGCTACGTGACACCGGGTTTCAGAACGAGTTGAGCAGCTCACACAAAGAGCTCCAGATATCGAGTACTAGAAGGAGCTCCGGTTCCCTGGATTGATCGCATTACTACTTCAAATCATCCAACGAGAGGCTCTCCGAATTCTCCTCCTCTAGTACGTCCTCTTCTTCTTGGGCCGATCGCTTACGTCGATGTGATCGAGATACTTTACGAGACGCAAACATACAGGCACAAAACCACAGCTGTTGAGAGTAACAGACGATAGAGCGATTACAAAACAGGTATGTTGTATTATACAAAGCAGACTACTGCAGCTTTTACTATAAGCGTACACTTGTTTTTCAAAACCAAATGAGCCATCTTTAAGGCTCCTACTCTCCTCCGTGAATTATTGGTTTCGAAGGGAATTATTCTTCCCAAAATATTTATTTATTTCACGATCATGCAAGCCTTCAAGAGCACCCATAATGATCTAGTAATGAGGAATATACTGATACCCAAATCCCTGCGCACTCGACACTCACCGTTCCGCCAAGGTTGCCTGAAACCATTCCCACCAGACCGGACACGTGCTGACTCCAACACAAGACGATTCCGGATCAGTTCATAACGCTTAATTAATATGTTTTTTCCTCTCTCTCTGACCTCACCAACGCATAGAGATCATCTCTGAGAGGGGCCTCACCTTCCCTTCGTGCCGCAAATTCGCTACCTGGTGAAGAATTCTCCGGCATAGGCGAGGACGTTATCGGGCCGGTCCTCCAAGGCACGCTGGACAAATATGCTGATTAGTTCCTGTAGCTCTGGATGGGATTGTATATACCGCTCGTTCGACGTGAACATCGCAATCTAACCTTCTACGTATCTTACTCTAATCAACTTAAGATACCACCTGTTGGACTCTAAGATCCATTTGCTGATCTTCTGTAAGTGTTACTTCCTTAGGGCATATATCAGCTATCAATCCTCCAGTAGCCTTTGGAGCTCCTTCAGAAGGATCCATCAGAATACAAATTTCGCAGAGGGTTCCTAAGAAAGGAGTATCTTAGGTTGACCCACGCTTTTGAACCCGTAAGCGGCCCCATATCTCCGAAACCTTCAGGTTTCTCATTGCCACTAATTCCAAGATACGTTTATCCTCAAGAATGTTATACGTGTATAGTTTTTCTTCATCATAAAAACCTGTATTTACTAGGGAGGAGATTTCCGAGATTTTTCAGACGACACACTAATTTCGTGGCGCGTGACGATACAAAAACCTCTGCCTTTTTTGGTTGTTGCGTATGGGATATTCATCTGTGTCTCCCTCTCATGTCGTTCTACTCCTAGACATTATATTATTATCAAAACCGCTTTATTCCGATCTCATAAGTTTCCTAGGATTCCGAAAGTACTCGCTTCGCCAACTTGAATTAACATTTCTCGTTCACCCAGTCTCGCGTTTTCCTTGGAGATCGTAAGATATTTTCTAGGTTGATTCAGTGCCCCCTGCATTCTCCCGAAGATCATATTGCTCTTATTTGTCTACAGCAAACTCTTTCTTATAGATATCCTCGTATTCGGAGCTTCTATAGGGTACTTCAATGAACCTTATAATGGAGCCTATAAAACCTATCCTCGATCCCTTTTGTCCCCCACAGTAGGCCATATTGTACATCATTCTTATTGATATGAATTAACCTCCTCGATGCTTTATATAATATATTACTTCTCATCTTTTTAACGTATCTTTTGCCTCATTAATTGACATTCTTTCTCCCACTTAAAATTTCCAGGTTTTTCATCAAATTTTTCCTTCGCCATTACCGGCCACTTTATGGCGGATCTTATTATAAATAATAGTAGTGATTAGATCTATTCACATAATGAATGTTTTCCTACAGCGCTTTCCCTCAGTTGGCATATATATCATTCCTCTAAATGCATCGTGTACCAGTACCCCCTCCTCCTCCCCCCTATTGCCTGACCCCCTCCTCCTCGAGACCCCTAGGCCCCCCTGTCAGCCCAGAGCCCGCCATCTCCATGCTCGCCAGCAGTCGAGACTTCTCCAATAGAGTTAAGATGACCGAACGGATGTGCAATCAGGTCTTGCTAAATCTGGACGAGCATGACCGAGCCCTGTGGCGCCAAGCCGCTGGCCCCGTCTCGAAGAAGGGCATAAGCCACGGGACAGAAGGCTGCTACTTTCACGAGTGTGTCCCTCCGCCGGCCTACGATCCCTATCCCAGACGTGGAGGTTGTTACAAGGTTATGCGGAGGCCAGACGTCGTTGATGGACGAGACCGAGCCTCTCCGGGTGGTCCGGGGAGCAACGGTCCTCAGGGCAGAGATGAGATCTCGATGATACCATTTGGAGTGCTTGCTTGCTTGGAGCTGGATACAATGGATGAGCCTCCGCTACCTCGGTGTTACTCTAGAAAGGAATCTCCGTGCAGCAGCTCCGGGAGACATCGTGGGGCTCGAAGAGGCGGTAGTAGCGACTGGGAACGCAGCACCGAAGCTGGCAGCTCGGAGTCGGGAGGCTCGGACTACTCATCGTGATCCTCCTAGTAGATTATTATCATATAAGATGCCCTTACGATAACACCGGGGCACGTTGAATTAACCACGACGATGCTACATTCGAATAGAATGTTGTAAATACCAAGTGGTGTGATTGTTATTCTTGTTGTTACTTGCCCTCTGTTCCTCCTCCTCAAAGTGAAGTTGATGATGCTGATAGTGAGGCGTAGTATCCTCTTAGTTCTAGGCGACCAATATTTACTGTACCATTCCCCGGCCGAAACATGGCTGTTATATCTCTATGGTCGTCATCATCAACCCTGATACATTGAAAGCAATGGGGAAACCCATCCATTATTCCTCTATATCCCCTCTTGCGTTCATCCCCTCCTTTTGCAGATCCCTTCTGTTCTCAGTTCTTCTTTAATGTGATGTTAACTTCGGCTCTGCTTCACAATTTTTCTCTTCAAGCTGTTTCAGCCGCCATCACACTGGGCATCCTGGCCACCGCACAAGAGCTCCTCCCTCTTCAGGTCGTTCGCCCTATCTACCCCATCCTTCTATTGCTTTGTCTCTCTCCAAGACCATCGAAGGCCCACCTCTGCACGGCCATGGTGACTATCTTGCAGATCCCGGTCTTCCAGAAATTATCTTCTCTTGTGGACTGGTCTGGTCTCGGCCTCCTCGCCTTCTCCTTCATCAAGGCGGGCTTCGCGGAAGAGTGCGTTAAATGCATCGGTGTTGCCTGCAGCTGTGCTATTTTCCCGCGCGCCCCCAATTCGGTTGGTCTTTGGGCAGCTCTGTCCTTCTCTGCCTGGGAGAATTTTATTCGTGGTCCGGTACCTCTGCTGACAGATTCTTTCTGGGTTGAATTGGGCTCTTTGGCGATCCCCACACTAGTCCACCTATTCTGTACCCAAATTGCCATCGATCCCGAGTCGGATTTTGGCCCGTGGTCTCTGGGCGTGGCCGCGCTATGCCATGGTGTCTACGACATGGCTGCCCTCACATACGTCCCTCTATGCCCTGTGGTCCTCCTCGGCATTGTCCTCCTGAGTGAGGCGAGTCACTTTGGCCGGGACGTGATGACGGAGAAGGTTCCTGATGTGTTGTCGCTTCCTGTATAGCATCTGTTTGTCACAGTAAATCCAGCCCTTCCAAGAGGAGCTGCGTATCTGTTTATTTGTCATATTAGCTAGAGGTGTCAGAATGTTCCCTGCCGTTTCCCTCAACACTTTACCATTGCCTCCCTTCCCTCTGAGTTGTGTTCTTCGCCTCTCCTCCCATCAGCCGTTTTTACATGTCTGGAAAGGTAATCCTCCGCGTCTTCCTCGGCCATGATGATACTTCCATAACAACAGGCAATGGGTGCATCAGCCTAGCCCTGGTGGATGGCAGCGCTCACGCAGTAGACAATCTCATTGGGGACAGCGTGGTAGTAGAGAAGGGTCGCATCGACGTGGTCAGGGCTGACGGTGACAGTAGTTCTCCGAGCCCCAGTGAGTTCTTCAGCGACGGTTCAGACCAGGAGTTCGACCTCCTCAATGCAGAGTCGGGCCCGAACAGCTCGCGCGCTAGCGGTGTCGATGTCGGCTATGTTGCCGTCTCTGTAAATACCGGCTACGTGGAAGCGAGGAAGGAGATTTTCGGGGCGACAGACAGCGGTCCGCTGGAGTTCTTGGGAAAAATTCTTTCTGCTTCCGGGCATCTGGGAGCCTCATGGCTGCTCAGCTTCGACGAGAAGAATCATGCTCGTGTCTGCGAGGAGCTTGCGGATGAAGACGATTGCGACTTGAATTCGTCTGCTGTTGCGGGGATAGTCGAAAATCTCATAAAGGGAAACAAAGTGACCGAGAGGGATCTGATGCCCATCTTGGGCAAACCCGGCCTGCGAAGGTGCATCACCGTGGAGACAGCAGAAAGGTTATTTAAAAAGGTTAAGGAGAATAAGTGGTTCGCAACTCTGGGCTTAGTGGCGTCGATGCTGGGACGAGCTATGACCGTAGTTGAGCAAACGGAGATGATAGAGTCAGCGGAGGACATTGACGATTTGCAGGCTATCTTGTCCAGTATTAGTATCGCTCCCGAGGTGCAGCTTATTTGCGCCAAGAGACTTACGGAGGATTTTCGTACTTTCCCGCCGGAACTGGTTCGGTTGATCTGCAGCGAGCATCTCGGAACTTGTAGCCTCCTCTTGGAAGCCTCGCCGGAGATTGTCTGTCCTGTGCTGAAGGAGGCACTGCGGCGAAGTGGGGATGAGGCGGTTACGGCGGAATTAGGTCGAAGCGTGCACTCTGTGGGGCTGAAAGATTCCTATCTAGCCACCGAAGTCTGCGGAGAGTCCTGTGCGCTTTTCAAACTGGTTTTAGAGTCCGCAGTGTCAAAGCTAAACGAAATGCCCAACGGCGAGGATCGATCCTGGGACCTTCTGATAGCTATATTGACAGACTGTCTCCCTGAGCTATCTGACAAGCTGATATCTCGTCCAGATATTTCAGCAATAATAGCATCTGCCCTCTCCGACCTCCTGGAGCCCCTAGAAGCTCTCCATGACTCCCGGCTTCGTCCTTGCCTAACTGCTCTTATGCATTTGTGCCACCACCAACTGCGACATTGGAAAGCTGTCTCTAGGGCATGCCCTTTAACCGAGGAGTCCAGGTGTTCTCTCCCGGTTGCTTTGACAGAGGCGGGTCTTGTGGACCTGGCTATACTCCTGTTGAAAAGCCCACACCAGACTGCCGATGAAGAATCGATGGCGATGGCCGTACTGAAGTCGCTGTTCCTCTCTCTTCCAACAGCTTGTGTCTTTGCACTACAGCAAAAGAGTCTTCCTGTATGTGTTCAGAATCTAGCCGAGAATGTGGTGAAAAGGCACGCTAAAGCCATCGTCGAGGACGAGGATCCGGAGCTGCTGTCGATGCTGGTGGGCGCTCTAGTGGAGGGCGGTAGGCTACATATCATCGAGGCGCTCATGGACGAGGCACCGGTGGCAGTCGCCGGCCTGCTGCTTAGAGCGGAGCCCTCGGAAGCTTTGATGGATATAGTGCGCGATGCAGCCTTGGCAGACCCCAAGCCGGAACTAATGGAGCTGGTTCGTAAACTGCCTTTCAATGAAACAGCGAAAACCGTTGAGATGCATTGCAAAGGGACTTCGTAGTCGGCAATAGAGCATGCCTATGTGGTAATACTTTCCTAGTAAAATGGTTTTGAGTTCTTAAGTAGTCACCCAAAATAGGTAATAACATATTGAGAATCGGCGCGTTCGATAACAACGTACTTGATGCGAAGTCCACATGTACATGCGAGGTGTGAATCTTCTTATGCAGATATTCAATGTAGATTCTTTGAAGTGAAGAAAAAACATCCGCAAAAACACACGTAAACTTGCCGCTAATTGGTCCATTCCACCGAAGTGTCAAGTTGACAGATTTTTTCTGGTAGGGTTTTGCGCGGCCCTACTCAGATAACTATCTCGCATCCTTTGGTAACGCGGGGGGGCATTTAACTTGTAGGTTACACGAGATAATGAGGTATAACTGTCATCTATTTTCCGAAAACCGTTATTGGAAACAGAACGGTGTACGTGCGTGTATTTTAATGGTGTGTATGCTACGGTGTATGGTGTCGGCTTGCGAGTTCGAAGTCCTGCAGTATCTACTGTCGAGCTATCTAATCCTTCGGGACTATCCTGCAGTCCGTGTGGTATCGTACGAGCTTTTGTAATTACCTGTCGGCAATGAGGAATCCCATGGCCTTCGATAGTTCTTGAATTTATCACTACTGTTCTAGCTGAACTTTGCCGAATATCGCACAAGCAACCGCCTACCGATTTCCAACTTCAGTAAAGATCAGAAACTCTTGCGAGTGTGACGACTTCATCGAACGAAACACCGATTATGGAAAACGCATATTGCGACGAGTATGAAATGTTAATGTCAAACAACTACGTCTACAACTGCTGAAAGCATTTCTTCCAGTTGAGCTCAGCCGCACGCAGATCTTCTTTGAACCGTGGTATGTCGACCTCAACGTAGGGAGCCTGATGA
>JAAPAO010000269.1:0-44614 GCA_013115145.1 Perkinsus chesapeaki | reverse complement strand
CTATTACCTACATATTTCCTAGTTAATACATTAATATCTTATTCTACTAAATACTCGTGCCTTTGAGTTACTAGTTGCAGAATCTGTCTTTGTACGGGATGGCTGGCGTCATAGTGGTTATGTCGATACCAACAATACAACTAACAACAGGGATGGTCTTTGAAACACTTCTCAATACAAATGCTGATATGCAATGTCATTGAAACACCCTTTATTTGCCATCTTTCGTGCTGCGCATCGCGAACCTGCTAGCTATTAACTTAATAGTATTAAGTAGACGGTATCCGTTCCCGAATGTAACTCCTCAACCCCTTCGAATATCAATGCGAGACATAGCTCATTTTGTTCCCCGTCTTCGAAAGGTATAACGAGTTTTTTAAAATCAATTAATGTCAGACTCGCCCCCCCTGTGCGAACGCATGGTGATATGCTGCCCGAGTAGCACGATGCACTGATGATTAATTCCCAGGGTTGCCTAGACTGAGGTGATCTCAGTAGAAGTCATGGGCTTTCAAAGGGTTCGATGAAGCCCGAAGATATCATCTCGTGATGAGAGCTCATTGTACGCGAGAGGCGTATGATACAGCTTGTTCTACGCGAGACGCGTATGATACAGCTTGCTCTACGCGAGAGGCGCATGTCATTGATGACTCTACACGTGACTCACGTGTAGAGTCACGTGACGTGAAGTGTACGGTGGGTTTCGATGCGATGAGTGCATCTCTGTGTCTATTTGAAATGCAAGCCGAACTACTCTATTTCTGTGCTACTGATGATTCGCGCAGCTGGGGGGCATGCAGGACGCTAGCGCATCCTTGTCACTGTACCAATCCTCTGTAGCACACAATGGGTCTGTTCCGATGGAGAAGATAAGAGCTAAGCTAAGACTAAGAAGATGATGCAGCTCTATCGAGTAATTACTGGCTCATAACTAGGCATTCCTTCCCTATTTCATCCAGTGTAGTATTGTCTCTATTAGCAAATCACTAGCAACCCGCAGAGTCACCATAAGGAGTATTGTTCATGACAGAATAGTTTTGTACTACTGGTGCAAACAGTGATGCCGCACAAGTGATTGGGGAGGTCGGCTTGGACGGTAAGCATTCTATCTTATAAAGGTGTTAGTGTTCGATAAAATGGAGTAGTAAGTAATAGACATCAACGCACTTCCACATTTCAACGCGAAAGGTATTCGCCAAGGTCGTTAACATGAATCAAATACCATTTCCGAACACAAGAAGGAATGAGAGTGATAGTCCAGTTTCGAATGGCCCCTGTGATCTACAACCGAGAGGCTGACAGCAGCTCGCTGTACGAAAAAAACAGCTCAGTTGGCACTGATGCACTGATACAACATTCTGTAATAGCAACTCTGAGATCGACGTTAAGTCTCAATGTGATATAATATGAATTTGCCAAAAACGTAATATCTCTTCCATACTCTATTCTTCTTGTCATCGTATTTTAGGCCTTCTAGAGTAGCGGAAGGGCTCGTCGGGCAGTTCAACTCCATGAAGGCTTTCACCAATTCTTCATGGGCCGTAGCGATATGGATTTTATCAGTGGAATCGCGACGAAAAGGTACTCCCTGAGCCGTGGCGAACTTGCCAGCGTGGGTGGCCTCAAAATCGAATACATCGTCACGGAAAGTCATATTCACAGTGATCACAGGATCGGTCTTCGGATACTTTCCAGAGTACTTGCCCTTCAACTCGAAAGACAAGACCAATGACACTATAAGGCTAAGAATCAAGTAGCACGGTGGCATGGAGAATCGAGGGTAGATCTGTACTAGGCGGGAAAAACTAAGAGCCAACAAGTGTTCGGGAAATAGAACGCAACAGTGAGGAGGACTACTGAGAAACAAGTAGTATTCATTATAGCAATAATAACGGAAACCAACAGTTGACGATCGTTGTGGGTGAATGAGTCAGAAGATGGAAATGCAGTTGAGAACGGAAGGATAATTACTCACGAGTCGCACTAAATATCTGACTATCACAGATAAATGTAGACATCCGTGCCTGAGGAGCAAAAGTGGCCGAAGGCAAAGGTGACAAACCTACTACCCGCGCCAGGAATACTATTAACTTCCAGGTCACCATTAAAATATCTGATAGAATGATCCATCACATACAGCATCACCGCAGTATTCAGTCAAATATGCCATTGCAATTATCCCATTCTGGTGTGCTACGGACGTAGGCGCAAAACCGATGCGTTTAACTTAATCCAGTTACCTCAATAGCGATCATGAAATCCTCATTCATGAGCAAGTGGGACTAGCACGAGTTCCAAGTCTCTCGGTAAAAAATCATCCGAACTTATTCGATACAGAGCTATGTTAGCTTTCTCAAACAGAGACCGGATTAGCTCAAGCAGAAGTAACGGTCAGCACGCGTGCGCAAAACACGCATGCACATAACTCTTACCTCGCCATGACTTTAGAGATAGGAAGGCCGAAACCAAATCCAGCGAGGGGAGCTCGGGAATCGAAATCGGGGAGCTCTTGTGTGCCATCTGGCTTGTGAGTGGCCGAAGAATAGAAATAGGAGCTTGCCTAAATACGCAATGCTCTCTCAAGTAAAATAAGACCTTACCCTTTTTAAAATTTCCCGTTTCATTCCATATCCTTTGTCGGCTATCTTTATCGTCCTCTCGAAGTCCCACATCGAAGACAGATCCGGCAGTGTCACAACGACCGGCGGCAACCTAAGATACTTCCCAATTTTCCGGTAGACGGAAGCAACTGTTTCCTTGCCGTGAAGTCCTCCGAGCGGAGGGAAGAATGCGCAGTCCCCTCGCGACACAAAGTCGCGGCGCGCGCCCGCAGCTATGCGGCAAGCGCCACCACAGCGAAAAAGAAGTTCAGAGTTGACGGGTGCCGAGTACCGCACCAAACCCCTCCATTCCACACCCCTTGACACGGAGGAGGCTCCTTTGCCCCTAGGCATGCGAAACCGTCGCACACCAGGACACAGAGTAGCCTGCGCACACCGCACGCGCCGTGGGCTGGACTGACGAGACCATCCTCACGAACGTGCGCGGAGCGCGCCCAGACCCAACCTCCGCGGCTATGGGAGTTCAAGCTCCATGGAAGGATCTCTTACCCAGTCTCTCTACACCGATCATAGTCACCACCGGCATCGAACAGTCCCTTCTCAACAGTGGCCCTCATTGCATTCTGTATAGACACATTACAACGCGTATGCAGCAGTTCACTGACCTTTAGGATTTCTAGGAATATGTAAAATAGATGTTGGGCAACATACGCGAAGCTCCTCTGTGGTGGGGCTACTGTCAAGTACTCCTCTAAAGACATACCATTGACAACTAAATCTGAAGCAGAGGAAGAGTTCTTAAAGCGCAAACCATCATAACCACCCAGCACACAGTGCTCACAAAAGGCCAGCATTCCTGTATCTCATACCACTGTCATATTCTCAGTTACTACCCCACGAGTCCCTATACTTACCTGGTGCTAAACCATGATAGTCTCTACGACACATATATTTAGCTGCTTCAAATGCCTGTTGCAGTACGAGAACTGGCATAGTGTTCGTTGTCAGCGCGCCTGAAAGGACCACCGGAGAAATCTTCAAATGGCAGCTACCGGATATTTCGACGCGGAATGACGGTATTGGTCAACCTTCTAATTAACATATTCAAATGATACGTATTGTAGTAATCAGACGAATCTCCAGTCGTTGATGATCATTCAATAATCACCCCAAGTGGATGCTACACAGGATGCGTTAATATCAGCACTGGTCATTTCACTAGGAATCACTATACTCAAAACCACGCTGGAAAGTCACCGGTCTAGCGCGCCGACACACCGGTTGTACATGAAGCGGTTGACCGATGAAGATACCCACCGGTATCCTCATTGCGGCATTTTTACTCGCTTTAATTCGCGTATCCTCAGTTCACTGATACCACAAGATTCACCATGAGCGTTATTCACTCTACTATAACGGCTAGAGTAAGGAAGATACGGTGTGTTGGAGTCCTGAGCCAGGAGTCAGGAGGCCGCCATTGGTCAACGATCCTAAGTTAGGATTCCTAAAGACTTAGTTCCATATGGCGTAAGGCACAAAGAATGCCCTTATGGTTTTCGACAATCTCACTCAAACAAGGGAAGCTACTTATATAGACCGCAAAAATCGAAATATCTTCCAAAGATGCTAGTGGCCCAGACGAAGTGGCCCACTCCTGTGACACTTACCAACTATTCGAGGCTTCTCGTCAAGCATATGCATGCTGCTGGGATTAGGCCCATCACCCTTGTGTGCTGAGCCTGTCTCCTTTCCTTCGGTCTCATTCAGTGCCAGAATGTGCGATATCATTAATCTAGGATAGAGCAACGTATCCGTGGTGAGCCCAGAATGCCTACCTGCAGGATATCCTTGTAGAGAAGAAGTCATCTAATTTCCGCTCGATATGAGTGATTGCTGGTACCGACTCTCGAGTGTGCAAAAGGGTACAACGACCATCATACTAGTATAGAAAGTAAAGACTCCAATACTGTGGCATCTGGAGTGGGCTACCTGAGTCCGTAAGGTCTCTTGGAACTCCAAAACCCCTCGGGCGATATCGATCATTGTACCTATTAGAAGCCCAGCTCAGATTGCCACATCAGATCGGAAAATAAGATGCACAATAAGCACCGCAGAAAGGATACGGCGTCTTCATATATACAAACTTGAACAATTAATACTAAATTACTAATATTTATTATTAGCAAATATTAAAAGATAACGGGTTCAACTATTTACTACTTACCAGTACATTCTCTGGAGATGCACCCGCGATATGGTAACCGCTAGCGGTAACCGAATACCGCTTACCACTTCACGAAAACCGCGCAAAGAAGCAGAAAACCATGAAAACCGCCCAACGCGGTTTTCACTTCGCAACGGTTACCACGATGTACCAACACTTGCTTCCTACGCCAGCATGCTCAACCTAGATAACTCCTAAACCTACGTTCTGCCAAACTTTTCACGACTTCGAACTCCTAGAATAACGGTCTCATGCTCGCTTAAGCACCCCTTGATGCCTTTTAGCCGTATGTCGGCGACCCTCTGAGGCATGGGCTTTCTACTCACGAGATATATAGCCTATATTATATAGGCATGTTTTCAAATCGAACCGAACTGGGCTATTCCGCGAGTAACTCGTGACAGGTCTTCTTATTCCCTTTGTCTGAGAATCGGATGCTTCAACCGACTAGACGCGCATGTTCATAAAAAATGTAGACGTTGTGTTGGAAACGCAGATCTGTAGTGCAATACGCTGGAGTGCTATGCTTAGAATCGTAAGGTCCTCAGTTCGATCCGCAGTTGTGCTGCTTTCCATCGCGGTTTTACCGCGATTACCGCGACCTTTTTCGATATTTACCGCGGTTTTATGTAGGGGTGTGGTAATGATTACCACGTAATCGCGTTTACCTTACCGCTCCTCGCGATAACCGCGTATTACCGCGATACTGGTCATGTGGTAACCGCGAAAACGCCGTATTTGGTGGCGGTATCGCGCGAGGTGGTAATTCGATTTACCATTTCGCGGTTTTTACGAAAACCACACCGCGGTTCCCTGGTTACCGCGCTTATCAGGTGCATCTCCTGTGTTTCGAATATCATCATCAAGAAGCTCATTTTGAGTACAAGAAAGCCACTACGCTCAGTCTACAAAGCAGCAAACCCATGCCACCGTAAAGAATGAGGGCTTCATCATTTTCCCAGTCTTTTCTCCAACTAACCTTTATGACGGGTAAATATACCGCTCATAACCGCCTTCACCTGCGGACTCCATCTTATATCATCACCCATGCTGGCTTGCAACCTAACACGGACGGAAAACCATGGAAAATTTTACCGAAAATTTCCTCTCTTTCCACCTGTTAATATCCTTGAAATCCTGCAAGTAGTTGTCAACCACACGCTTCACCGACGGTTGGCTGGCAAAGCCGAATGGATAGCACTGCAGCTCGTACCCGCAGATAGCGACCCCTGTAATGGGAATGCCATGTCCGGTAGATATAGCAGATATCACCTCTCTTAAGATTATGTAACAAATGAGCAGTCCTTTCATCCTTATTGAACTGCTGTAAGGCGAGAAGAGTGTCCAGTGTGTACCGCGGAAGGGGAGCCTGCGGAAGGAAGAGGATATGCAGAATCTCTCGAATCTATAGGGTGTCCCAGAAGAAGCGCTTTCTTGGATACTTTTTCAACAGTGCGTAAAAATACGGCGTTCGAAAGCTGCTCTTGGAAATGCCTTCTACTTCCTCTATCTATTAACTTGTTTCATTATATAACCATATTGGATAAATACCAGAGTGGGATGCATCCTCCTGGCAGCGGACAGCGCAAAAAGAGCTCAACTTAAATTTCATACAACAGGCAATTTCAACAGGAAGCGCCGCAATAGCTCTATCATCGACCTTGATAACCGGGAAGAGTATGCACCGCAATAGAAGGGCACAATAGATATATAATATAACGAACAAATAATGAACCGCAACACCACATAATAACCAAGACAGGATTCCCAATTTTATCACTGCAATTTTTCCCCATTCCCTCTACAGCTATTAACCCCCGTACGAAACAAGTGTTCGAGAAAACCGTGTTTGATAATACAGCAGCAACTCTATGCTGAATTGAAGGCTAAATCAGACCCCCTCTACTTCAGCTGATTCCATCGTAATTTTAAAATTAATACTTCTCAATCCCTCAAGTACCACTACCAATCACATACCGTTAGAAGGCCATTTTCAATTTTAATCGTTCGGTCAGTGGATTTGATACAGGATATGAAAAGTACACAATATCGATGCAGCACTCGACAGAGCAATAGTCCATATGTCCCCAAAGGGACCAACGGCTGTTTAACAACCGCAAGATCCTGGGTTCGACCCTCGCAGGGGGCATACTGCAATTTACTCTGCAATATCACCAGTATCACGACCCACCCTCTACTACTTGTGCCTCCTTTGCTATTAACCCCAGTACACATGGCTCCGATATAACACAGTACGGCCCAGTAGCCTGATGGTGACCATCGGAACTTATAGACGATCTCCCAACAATCGAGCTCGCTGCTGCTGCTGCCGATGTAGCTCTACCAGCTGCTACTTCTAATGTGGGATGAAGGAACGATGTGGGGTTCAACATTATAAAACAAATGAAGCTCACAGGCAGTAGGGAAATCCCACAATTTCCGCAAAATTATGAAGCATCAATTCTCCCTTAAATTTTCGGCTCTACCATTGTCACAGTTCTTATGAGATTTTAGAATATGCGTTCCTCACCAACCCCATCGAATATGATTGTGGCATCAGAAAGACAATCTCGACAGCTTTTGAACGCCGCACGTGTCGCGGAAATATTCGCCCTCCTGAAGAAGTTATTCAAGAAAGCACATTTCTTCTGGGACACCCAGTATATTGCAACACTGATAACTCAAGTACAACAATGATATAAAATATGTGCGCCATAATCATACAGCTACGCCTGGTGACTCAATTATCGTATAGTCCTCAGCGGGGTCATATGGGCCAACAAGCCTATCACGGAGTGGTACGTCATAGTCGTTGCCCGGGTGCCCAGTCTGAGCTTGAGGGAATCTTCCAGGGAATGCCTTCTTTACAAGCATCTACAACAATACAAATGCTCATGGTGGCAAGGCAAGAGATCATCCCTAAATGCTGGTCACTTGCAAAAAGCCACGATATCATTTTTCCACCCTCCGGCATCACAAAGGTTCTCTACCCAAATTAAGCAAGTGACTCCCAAATCACCGCAAAGTAAAACCGACGGAAAATTATTGAAAACCTACCCAACAGAAGTATCCATTGAACGCCATTAGAACTGACATTGACCATATATAGGGTCTCGTCCAGTCCGGGGGCAACGACCAGGTACCGAAGGGGTTGTCGAGATAACACAATTGCTCTAGGATGAGAGCTATGTCATATGTAGGAAGGATAACCCTACATGGCAGGTACCTGAACAGAAAGACGAGTTGCAATCCTACAAATAGAAGGTATGGATCGTTCGATAATTGATAATGCATTTAATATTATTCTATTATCTTAACAACTACCACACTTTCTCATATTCACCAAAAACCTATTAATAACTCCTTCGTGCAGCTCCTAGTCATATTGCCATTACGAATTTCAAATCCCGCAGTTGTCGCCGATACCACCGAAGGAAAACTGGTAAAAGCGGACGCACACACAAATCTATCCAGCCGCCTCACAGTGGCCGTTCCCAACAACTATTACAGGACCAACGATCAAGGCGGAGGTGAGCCTGCCCAAGCACCCCATGGGTTCCAATGCCCTATTACACAAGCAGCATCCTTCTATACTCATGACTTGACTTCCTTTTACCCTCATCGGCCCCAGCATGGTGTCGTGACACCAGCTTGCACAGGGCCAACCAAGCTCCCGAAAAGTCCATACAGATCGCCAAATGCAGTAGTAGGTTGACATTAGTACTAGTGAACGCTGATGTTAGTATCGCTACCGGGGAGCAAATGTGATGGATTAACGCATCCGGAGATAGACCTGAGACACCCTAGTACTGCTACAACCTCCTATCATCGTTTTTTGCCTATCTTCAAACTAGCGTATCTTTCATCTTTCTCGAGCACTTTTATAAACTGATTCCACTTAAGGCGAAATCAGGATTAAAAGGTATCGAGTTAACTTGACACTTACTTCTCATTATTATTTTATTATACTGCTGTTGACTTTACTGCTTTTTTGAATTTACTGCTATAGAAAAAACAGACAATCTCGCACCAACGCAGAGATTCCCAGGGTAATAATGAGGATCAGAGGTTCGCGGGAGTAGCTACGTCCAGAGCTACAGGTAAAGGTTTGGACGTTAAAAGGTAAGCGAGGCACTGACACTCCCCCCCCTAGTACGCCTGTTGGTATTGACCAGATCAAACACTTCATATCCAATCTCAAAGGAGAAGGCATGGAGTGCCCACCAATTCCGACTCGTCCTAGTTGAAGCGTTCGCCGCTATCAGGCACATGAGCACCACCAAAGCGTTGTGGACCGCCTACATTACAAACATCCAGTTTTAACATAATACGAAAGCTTACAACTAATACTAGCTCCGCCGATGTCCGCGAATACTTCTTGGCCTTCTCGTGTGGCTTCTTCCAAGATTCCGGCAGCAGTTTGGAACGCAGCAATACGAAGCCCAGCAACTGATAGACACGCTGACAGGCAGGTGAGCCGGTTTGCCGTTACTGATGCTAATAAAGTCATTTCTATGACATTAATAGTGATAGACTTCACTGTTATTGGACCGTAGATGAGGTCCTGGGGGGAATGGGTAGCTGGCTTGGCTGGTAGGATGAACCAGAGCAGCGATAACATTTTACATTACACTGAGGTTGATATATCCAGCTTGAAGGTTAAGTAAGGCACTGACCACGGGAAAAGAGCGCGATGGTTATCCCATAGGAGCTTCGGAGAGCTCTAAACCCTCGCAGCCGAGCAGGCGGTCGTGGAGCATCCGTCATTCTTTATTATTATCACGCCGAATAATACTTTGCTAGACTAATACACAATCATCACTACCAAGCTTACTGTTAACGAGGATTCCGCAGCCGCACCCATCGATAGGTTTTCACCTTAGGTACTTTGCTCCAGTTAACACTGTACCTTTTCCTGCATTACATGCATTTAGGTCAATTATTCATACGTGGAAGCAGCAACACTGCTGCTGCGGCGAAGGATACCATTATCTCATCTGTTGCTGTTATTATCATGATTATAGTTGTTGTTATTACATACCTCTTTCAGTTACCTGTAGTATAGCTACCCATTACCCTCGTTCATCGAGGTTTACTTTCCAATACCAACAACAACATCGCTGTACTTATACGTCCTTTATGACTGACAACAATACTAACAACAACCAGTCTAATGCCCACAAATCTGAACCTACCTCTGATCCAGCTCCCCCAGGCTCCCCCACCGCCGTAGGAGCTGAACAGCAGCAGCAGTCTAAGCTCTTTGTGCCTGGTATCCTCCCTCCCCGAAAACACTGCTATTACTGCATCCACAGGTATCCGCCAAGTCGGCCCTGGTAACAACGACAACGCCGAGGACGCTGACACCTGGGAAGCGAGCCCGGCTGGAGACTATACAGTTCAGCAAAGAAAGTGATAACGCTGAGTTAGCGGTTTTTATTGTTGCCTCCAGACTGAGGGAACTGATCCCGAAGACCCCCAGCCCGAGCTACTCCTACGATGTCAACTTCGGCCAGGCTCAGGCGGCCAAGGACGGTCAGCAACCCGCTCCTATCATGCCGAGGTTCTTCCCGTTTATGGCCCCTCCACCGGCAGCAGATTCGGGACCGGCCAATCAGGGAGGGCTGCTCGGAGCCACCGGCGGAATGTGACGCATTACTCAGATTTCACGGCGCTTCTACCGTCCACAGGTACTTCTCTCAAAGTGGCTATCAGACAGGAGCTCCCCAACAGCAGACACAGTCCACTGGAAACGGCTCTACTGGGGTGTGGACCCCTCCAGTGAAAGGCAGTGTCCCGCAGTCTGATCAACAAGTTAGAGTGGTAGGGCAAGGCTCGTCTGTGGGGCCAGGAGATCTTCGCAGGTGCCTGTTCCGGGAACAACTCCCCCTCAAAGCGCAGCCCAGCCCCAAGCTGGCGTCAGAGCCCCACAGGTCTTCATGCAACAACAGGAGGCTCAAGGGGCGTAGGCCTCAGTCATCCGAGCCCGGCGAGGAGTGTTGATGGTGGTTAGGTACAGACAAGGAAGCTGGGATGGACAAGAGCAACGCAGAGGAGGCCCTCGCCAGCAACAGCAAAAGGTTCTAGTTTAATGCCTCGCCGTACCGCATCTTTCCAAATGTAGAGACCTTCTCGCCAGTCCCGCGGCGGAAGTATGCAAGTGCCAGAGGGTGGCAGCACGCACGCTCAAAGTACAATAGCTTGCCAACTTCAAGCATGCACTTGATACTCTCATTAGATATCCTTGCCCAACTTAGAGCTCGCGGGGGACAGCTGCCCCCGGGCATGAAACTTGGAGATGTGGCTGGTGATGCCGTGGAGCTGGCCATGGACCAGTATGGCTCCAGGTAGGCGACTGCCCCCGCTGGTACGGTAAACATATATCACCCGACAGATTCTTACAAAATGCTCTGGAGACCGCCACGCCGTCTGAACGTCACGATGTATTCTTGGCCGTCCTGAGCAGTGCTCAACAGCTCACCACCGATCCGTTTGGGAATTATGTTATTCAGAAACTTTTTGATTACCTGCCGGAGGAGCACATCGTAGCGGATCGAAACATCCGAGCGATTTCTGGACAAATGTCTCAGGTCATCTTATCTGAGCAGTTGCTAGGGGACATACTGCGCCTGTCATTTCATATGTACGGCTGCAGAGTTGTCCAGAAGGTCCTCGAGAATGTTAATGCTGAACAGCAGGTAGTACCCGTAGGATCGAACCCGCGACCTTGCGGTTTCCAAACGGTTGTTGATCGTCTGTGCCGTAACGACTAGTTGCTTTCGGTGTTCAGGTTTTGATAGTAAATGAACTAAAGGGCCATGTTGTCGAGTGTGTTGAGGACCAGAATGGCAATCATGTCATTCAGAAGTGCATTGAGACGCTCCCGACCCAAACTCTGGGATTCATTGTAGCCCATTCTCGCCGTAACATTCATGAGCCATGCTTTCCAAACAGGTTGATGAATTCCGTGGGAACGTAACACGTATGTCTCTGCACTGCTACGGCTGTCGTGTGGTAAGCAGCTGCTTTCCCTCCCCTCGGGGACCTAATGCCGGCTTATCAGGTTCAGAGATTAATCGAACGTCTCCCAGCAGAGATGTCGCAGCCCTTAATGCAGGAAGTCGTCCAGAACCTTTGGATGCTCTCGCAGGACCAGTAGGCGGCGGCCACCCTCGTCTGCGGTGGAGAGGAAGGCTCCTATCAGATACGGCAACTATGTCGTTCAGCATGTTGTTGAACATGGTCCGACTCAGTTCAAGAATGCAGTTGTCAACGAAGTGGCCGCAAATATCCAACAGTACGGGTGCCATAAGTTTGCCAGTAATGTTGTAGAAAAGGTAATACAAAACTCACGAGCTGAGCGGAGCGAAGCGGATGATATTGTAGGCGTTGGTGTGCGGGAGTCGGCAGAATCAAGATGAGGTTATTGGTGCAGTAATAGGCTCAGCCGGCCCCGACGCTCCTCTGCACGCCATGACAGTTGATAAGTTTGGCAATTATGTCGTGCAAAGGTACTCGACTGCAGTACGGATGGAATGCGTTGGCATGTTGCTGTTTAGGTGTTTGGAGTTGTCTCAAGGCACCAGCAGGGAGCATCTTGTCAACATGCTAAAGGTAGTTGACAAAGATATGTCGCGAGCAATAATGGTTGTTATCTATATGGTTTTCAGACGGACTTGCCGAACCTTCGTAAAGTAACATATGGAAAGCATATCGCTTCTGCAGTAGAAAAACTGATACAGAATCCCAACGCAGTCATAAGTACGTAGCAGCAGCAGTCGTCTAATTTTTATGTTCAATCGCCCTCAGCTCATCAGCCCCATCAGAATCAGGGACGTCAACAGGGTCAACGACATGCCGGCGGTGGTGGGCAGAATCAGTATCAACACCAACAAGCATCTCGAGGCCGATAAAGTTGACGGTGTTATGATGGTTGCCGTTGCCTATATGTCCACTATATACGTTGCTGCTGCTGCTGATGTTGAGATGATAATTTCTTAAAACAAAGTCGGTTGTTATATAACTACTCTGTTGTTGATAATGTACGTTAGCGCCGTCTTCATGATGGTGTATTACTGCTACCGATGTTTATGTGCTGTTGTGAAGGTGATGGTAGTTGGTTTCGTTTAGCATCGACTTTCTTCAACATTAAATAACCCTTCTCGATAGTAAATATATTTCGTTAGTCAATATGCCTATCGTACCTCGGGTTGTATGGTTCAGAAACAACTGCTCTACTCTGCTTAGCTAAAGAGCTCATACATTCTCTATCCGACGTTTTGTTCCCCCCACTGACATTGATGACAAAAATACATAATTATTATGAAGAGATGAGAATGAGTTAAGGGCCACTTCGACACCCATCACCACCACCGCTACTACAGGTGGTGACTGAGGGAGGTTTATGGTTGGATCAACTTGATGATGATATTACAGTGTACTATTAACAACAGGCTTCTTAATAGCAACCTGTTTACCGCAAAATGAGCAGCTTCTTTCCAGTAATAGGATCTCGTTTCAACTTGTGCCGACCAGAATCATCTTTACATTTTTGCCCGAGCATGCGCATGCGTGCAAAAACCTCCGCTGTGCTGACAGGTGGTGCGGAGGAGACACTCCGCTCTTCATCAACAGTTGTCGCTCGACGTTGCCGAGAAAATTCTGAATGAGAAAGCAAATCTTCCTATAACGACCGCAAGGTACTTACCTCCAGTTTTCGGGATCAAAGCGCCGTTCCCGGGCATGGCCACCGCCGCCGCCAAACGCTTACTATCGCCTTCTGCCTCCGACTCGTCTATAAAGGGATTGGGGCGGTCAGAGAAAACAGCTGTGGTTTGCAGACGCGACGAGGAAGAACTGTTATACGTACTTGACCATGCTGGCCGTGAACAGGAGGCTTGACCAGAGGCAGCTCGTCTAGAAGGCCGCGATAGGGTTGAATTAGAGGGGCCCGCCGGCGGTTTAGTACTACCGGTATACCGGTATCCTGCTGGCACAGCAGCACCAACAACCGTTGTCCTCGAATACCGTACAGGTGCCTATAGCATGAATTATAATACATTCCCTAATGCCAAATACTACCATAGGAGGGGTTGCTGATGTTGTCGTTGCTGGTGGTGGTGGTGCAGCGGTGGTGTTGCTGCTGCTGATGATCGTCGGTCTTACTGCCTCCTCACCGGGTGGAGCATCCGTTGAATTTGAGCCCATACTGTCGCCCTCCTCTTCCTCTTGATGATGGACTTTACATCCCATTGGAATATCTTCCAAGCAAGTTGATGACAACGACAATGGCTGCCTGCTAACATGACATCCCTCATCCGCCACGACTTGCTGCTGTGGCGGCGCCTCCTGACCAGTGGGGCTCTCGCCACCACCATGCAAAGCTCTTTTGAAAACCCTTCGAACCCTTTCCATTAAAGAGACCGGCGACGGATCCTTTCCGTAAAAATTGTCGCTGTCGAGGCGGCCTCGGGAAGACGCCCTGCGGTACGGTATGCCAGGACCCGCGTCTGCTCGACCGCCGACACCAGCTGATGTGACCATAATACTACAAAAGAGACTACCTACCGCTGTCTCTCATACCGACTTTTCCCCTATGAATACTGAAACACAAGGTACCACTGTGCAGCCTTGATACAACATAGAAACTTACACCGTCGGCAGCAGCAGCAGCTGCCTTCAATGCTTATATTATTAGGACTCTACACGGAGGAACAAATGGTATTAGGCGATAGTGGCTGCTACAGGACGAGCACGAGGCTGCCCTTAGTGATGGCAGCCGCAGCAGCAATAAGCCATTGCCTTCCACACAGGGAGACAATGGAAAGCAGCGTATGTACATAAGATACTGTATGAGCAACGAAAGTGGTGAAGGAGGAACGATGAAATGGAAAGTGGTTATGAATGGATACCCTACCACTCTTAAACAACAATAGATGGATAACAACAACAAGAGAAGGAGGATGAGGAGGAGGACTGGCCAATAATTAAATGTACTCTACTGCCGATGATACAGGCCATTGATGTTAAGCAACACCTGTCACAGTATCTGGGGACACCTTAGGGCCACTGATGCTGCTCTCTACAGGAGCCCACCATACAGTGAACCAATCAACTTCAGTGTGAGGTGGGATAGGAGGCAGATCTCGGCAGACATCCTCTCTGGTGACTGAAATACAAGAAAGCATCATATCGATGGCAATGCTAAAATCGAAGGCTTCGAAGATTGCCGAACCCACTCGACAGCGAACAAACTTGTTGATATGTTGTAAGACCAGCTCGATCGATCCCAGATATAAAAGCGAGCGTCCAAGAGACAGAACACTTTATGCAGTCCATAAGCGACCAGTAGTGATTATGGTAACAGAGAATGTAAAGGTTTAAGAAACCCTAAATGAGAAGCAAATGAGACACTATTCCCGTTGAGTAGGCGAGCTATATAATATAAAGATATAATAGACATATCCAGATCAAGCAAGTGAACTTATAATTTCAATCAGACCTAATTCTCACGTAGTGGTGTGAGAGTAAAGACTAACCCTTCCCTAATATTACCTATCGGCATGGTACTGCGATACTTGTACCGTGTATACTCCATAATAGTGTAAATGAGAGAGCTTGGTCTAAATATGATATCATGGAGCAGCTTGGTAAGTGGGTAGAGCAAGAACGACACCAGAGTACCGCAGAAGGACGCCCACGCCCGGCCGAGGGTGTCGCCGGTCCTAAAGAGCAACAAGTGAGCTGAAGGAGGAGGAGAAGAAGTTCAATGGGCCTTACCTGGTGCAAGTGCAACTTCCAAAGCTGACCATGAGATGGATGCCAGCATGGACATACAAAAGGGCGGCTACGACACAGAGGGTTACAAGGAAGCCCAGAGGATCGAAGACGACCATTCCACCGAGCAAGAACGGCCGCATTATATCAAAGAGTACGTAGAGGAGCTGGGCGAAGTAGAAGGGCTTTAGCAGCAGGGAAGTCAGATTGCACCAACCACTGGGCAATACAAACTCCCTAAGCAGACAGAACACACGTCTCGGGAGACCACCGTCCATAACCGTCCTGGTGTACTGATGACCTCTATCATTGATGCTGGCGTGAGGCAGAGTCGGCCAGTCCTTAACCTTGGACGTGTCTCTCTGTTCCAATAATGTCGCCCCCATCAAGGTTGGGTCTATCTTGTCCTTGGCGGTGCCCAGGACCAACTCCAGTGTGTTACGTTCCCAAATCACGGGACCGCTCGGACGAGTTAACGAGCCCGAAACCAAGGTCTCTGCTCGGCACCAACTGGCGTCTATCATGTCGTAATAGAAGGCTTCAACACCAACCGCGTTGGGCCTATCGCCCAGGGCAAGACCCTTCACATAGGGGTTGTTGAGAAGCTCCCTCTCCGGCACTCTAAAGCTCTTGTGCAACATGTCCCCAGACCGAATCACCAAGGCATAGATGTAGTCACCGCAGCGCTCCCGAGAGAACAGGAAAGGTATCCAGTACTTGCTTGCCCAGTAGGTAGCCAAGGCCTCCGAGTCCTCCGGTACATAAAGGTAATGAGCATCAGGGAAGGCCTCCTTAGTGACCATCTCGGTGTCATCTTGCGGGCAGAGCTCGCTACCATAGTCGACCACAAAGACGTCATCCTCATTGACAGCGACCGACACAGCTCTCTTCAGTGTGGCCAGGAACATCTTTCGAGACTTCTTGGTGAAGCAAGCACGATGGACCACCAAAAGGATGCAGGTGGAGCTGCCAGGCACGTACCCTGCCTCCGCGCAATCGAGGTCATCATCATCATCATCATCATCATCGTCATCAAAGTCACTCGGGGAACTGCCAGTTGTCTTAGCAGTTGAAGCAGCCGAATGCTTAGCCCATCTGGGCAAAGAAGGGGTGTCTCCTACACCGGGTATGGCTCTACAGAAGCCTGTGATGGAAGTGGCCAGGAGGATGATCCACTCATAAAGGACATCAGCGAATGACAAGAGGAAGAAGAAACTAGTCAGCTTGCCGACAGATGCACCATTAGTGAAGACATCCCAAGCCATAGCGTACTGACCAGAGATGTGTTGAGGTAGGATCCAAAGGCAGATGTAGATCATGATAACAAAGAAGCCAAAGATGATACAGCAAACACCAAAGGTCCTCAATGTCTTGGCGTGGGCCTGCTCCTGACCGGTCACCCGCTCCTCTTTGAGGGCTCGGTACTTCCGAAGCTTCCTAGCCCACGTGCCAGAATTGAAGGCCAAACGAGGGAACAAGAACTGCCTGTAATGCCTAGCATCAGTCGCGGCGCTGACCGTCATATCGTCTACAGTGGTGACAGGTTGCACATCGTTCCTCGGCAAGTAACCATAGGACTTCTCCAATGCCTTCTGTTGGTCGCTCTTAGGTGTACTCAATAGCACTGCTCTCTGATTATACATGGTACTGGCAGAGGCCTGACTGTGACTGCTCTTAGCGCTCATCCCTCCTGCCGTAGGTGGGCCGAAGTCCGTCGCTGAATCAGCCGGCAACGGAGGAGCGTTGTTGTGGAAGTTGTCCCAGATAGGGTCGATGACCTGCTCCCTGTAGGCCTTCCGCTCGTTCATAAGGCACTCGCTCATCCTCACCTTCCCTTCCTTCCACCACCGATGAGCAAACCCAGCGGCGCCCAAGCCCAGTGGGGTGACCACCACCCAGGTGAGTGCGATCAAGAAAGCCATACCAAGGAAGACTCCGCGGATTGCCACCATGGCCGCGGGGTCCAAAGTCAGCTTGGAATCGCAATAGGACTCGGTGGATAGCTCAGAGCAGGAGTGGGTGAAGTAGGTCTTCCCGGTGATAGGCGACGTTATCACCACCGCGCACTGACCGTCAGGTTGCTCCTGGACCGCCTCGGCACAGGACATTTGCCAGTCACATACGATAGGAATGATATTGTCAATAGTAGT
The DNA here is from genome assembly GCA_013115145.1 of Perkinsus chesapeaki. Taxonomy (NCBI): domain Eukaryota; phylum Perkinsozoa; order Perkinsida; family Perkinsidae; genus Perkinsus; species Perkinsus chesapeaki. The sequence continues at coordinate 26,903 of JAAPAO010000269.1, read as the reverse complement.
GCCGTCTCTCTCAGCCTTGCTCCAGGCATCCTGGTCGATGTATGGCACTTGGCATTGGGTATCGCCAGCTTTTAGACCGTCACCGTACTTGTCGAAGAACGTCCACTCGTAGAGGGAGTAGTTCTTCACGGTCACCTTGCATGTCGGTGCATCCAACCTAATCAAGTCGACAATAATAGAGAGCGCCCAAACAGCAGCGAACCTACTTGTATGAGGAGTAATGTCCCATATTGGGGCAGGATATCACAGGGGAATAGCTCAATGAGGAGTCATAGAGCCAAGAGATTCCCAGGGACCTGGCACGGCACAAGTGACAACATGCCCATCGTAGAGGCATGCCTACTTCCAACAAGCAGCTACAAAGAAGGCTACTATGAGGCATATACTGAGGACGAGGCTTCTGGAAAGGAGACCACAGGAGGAAATACTGTACGGAGGGACACTAGTGTCGGCGAAGGGAGTGGACTCGGACTGGTACCTAGTGGGAAGTGATGTAGTTGGTGGGACGACCTCGAAGTAGTACGCTTGCTGCGTCCGGTCTCTCAACCGAGACTCCCTAACGAGACTGTCGTAGGGACTAGCACTGGATGAAGCACCGGGTGCCCCAAGAACAGCGACATCGGCATCTAGATTGATGCAAGTAAGATACTAAATAGGTCGCCTTTATTACCTCTACCAGAGCCGCCTCCTCGTTGTGAGGCCCTACTAGGCCTCCTTCTATAAGGCTGTTGGTCCATTGGCGTCATCTTATTAACAGTATCCTCCTCCTCTTCCAGCCCTACAGTGTAAGAAGGCATAGCCATAATAATACACAAATGCTAACAAGGAGACAGCTCAACACTACGAGCAACAGCACAAGTAACGCAACTCCAGGCTAGTGTGCGTCACATTACAGAAGCTCCCTCTTAAGTAATGATAACATTTTCGTCCGTACACGCAAGCACTGAAGGCAATGTGTTGCTGCTTTGAGGAGGTTAACTAGCTCTAAGGTCCAGCAAGTAGAAGAAGAAGAAGGGCGGATGGTTATCACTTGGTTGACTTGGTCAATCTTGAGTTTTCTCAACGCTAGCTTGCCGCTAGAAAACCGTTTTGACTTCACCACATACCACAGTTGTCATGAACTTCTTCCTAGAGTATCGTGTGCCAACGGGCACCAGGAGGGCGCTCAAGGCCAACGGATCAACTGTGTCCAGCTGGTTACCCACCAGCTCGCGGGGAGGTCCTCGCCAACCTTGCATGCAAGTGGCTATGAGGCACTCGTTACCCTTGCTGAATTGCCAATAGAATTGGCACTGTCCTGGCTATTACTCTACTAGGCTCCGAAAACCCGGCGGCTTACTTTGTTAGTGGCCCAATTTACTAAGTATTCATACCATTTTTCCGTCCACTAATCTTGCTGATACCGCGTAGAGGGAGCTAGCAGAGCAATCAGACGGTTCGAACATGTCTGGCGAGTGGATGAGCTTATACGACTCGGACGGTTCTCACTCGGACGTCTGACAGCATAGGCTAACAGCCATCGTCCTTGTGCGTTCGCGCGTCGCTTGGTAGCTCGAACGACGACGGGTGTTCAGGGAATCGGTCCGAACAAGATGATAATGTGCAGTGTCATTTAACACGTTGGCCTTTCGCGTTCACTAGTTGAGAGATATGGAGAACATAATCGAAGAGTCGTCAAATGCTATCATTTCGAGCCCGTCAATGTGACTCATTTCTGGACCGCAGAACCGAGCTGTCCCGCGTAACACAAACCTTCACGGCAACATTACAGGGAAATAGGGATTTGTGACACCCGTAAAAGTCAACAAGAACACATCCTTTAGAGCTTCTCGAGTTTACTAGCAGTGAAATGCTCAACAGGAATGCGAAGAAACGACTAATTCAATGGAAATGAGGAATATGAAAGGCTCGAGAGACTGCGCTTTAGCTGACACACTAATGGGGACGCGCTAAGCCACGACGCTAGACCACCGCTCGTGCTCCTATAGGCAAGCAAATGTACACTCAACCAGCTAAATTGAGAAAAACAATGTCTGGAAGCGATTTGGATCAACTTTCTATTAACACCATCCGGTAAGGGTTCCCCCACTTCTTTTTAATATTTATTATTGTTCCTGCTTTTAGATGCACTGCAGCCGAGATGGTTCAGAAGGCCAACTCTGGTCATCCTGGTGCCCCTATGGGTTGTGCTCCTATGGGACATGCTTTATATGCCCATGCTATGAAGTATAACGCATCTAACCCTCAGTGGTGGAATAGAGATCGTTTTGTCCTATCTAATGGTCATGCTTGTGCTTTACAGTATGTTCTTATGTATCTTGCTGGATATAAGGATGTTGATATGGATCAATTGAAGAACTTCCGTCAATTAGGATCAAGAACTGCCGGCCATCCTGAGCGAGAGCTTTTGGAAGGTGTTGAGGTTACCACTGGACCACTCGGTCAAGGTATCTCAAATGCAGTTGGTCTCGCTATTGCCGAAGCTAACTTGGCAGCAACTTACAATCGTGATGGTTACGATATTTTCAATAATTATACCTACGCTATTTGTGGTGATGGTTGCCTAGAGGAGGGTGTAAGCTCTGAGGCATGCGCTCTTGCTGGTCATCTTGGACTTGGTCACCTTATTGTCCTTTATGATGATAATAATATTACTATTGATGGTGATACTAAGATTGCCTTCACTGAGACCATCACAAAGAGATTCGAAGGCATGGAATGGCAGGTCCTCGAGGTCCTTCATGGTGATACCGATTTGACTGATATCCTTGCCAAGATTGAGGAGGCTAAGAAGTGCACTGATAAGCCAACTCTTATTAAGGTTCACACTACCATCGGTTACGGTTCAGCCAAACAGGGCACATCTAAGGTTCATGGATCCCCATTAGGCGCTGAGGATTTGGCCAATGTTAAGAAGGAGTTCGGTTTCGATCCTGAGAAGCACTTCGAGATTCCTGCTGAGGTTCAAAGCCTTTATAACAGTGCTTTGGCTCGTGGACAGGAAGCCAATAAGGAATGGGATAATCTTCTTGCCAAATATGCTCAAGCTTATCCTACCGAGTACGCTGAGCTCCTCAGACGTTCCAAGGGTGAATTGCCCACTGATTTGGATGACTGTGTTCCACGTTATCATGTTGGTGATAAGCCAAAGGCCACTCGTGTCACCAGTGGTGAAGTCCTCGCTGCTTTGATGAAGCGTCTTCCTGAGATTGTCGGCGGCTCGGCTGATCTTACCGGATCTAACATGACCAATATGGGCGACCAACCCATTATGAGCAAGGACGCTATGCAGAACCGTTACATGGAGTTTGGTATCCGCGAGCACGGTATGGCCGCCATCCTCAACGGTATGCAAGCTTACGGTGGATTCCTTCCCTTCGGTGCAACCTTTGTTAACTTCATCGGCTACTGCTGGGGTGCTGTGAGATTGTCTTGCCTATCTAAGCAACAAGTCCTCTATGTTATGACACATGATTCTATTGATCTTGGTGAAGATGGTCCAACTCATCAACCTATTGAGATGCTTCCTTTATTGCGTGCTACCCCTAATATGAGTTGCATCAGACCGTGTGATGGCCGCGAAACCGTCGGTGCTTATATGGCCTATTTGAATAATAAGGAGGGACCAACTACTCTCATTCTTAGTCGTTCTGGACTACCTACATTTGAACATTCTTCACCTGAAGGTGCCATGAAGGGTGCTTATATTATTGATGATTTCTCTGGTAAGGGTAAGAAGGTTATTATTATTGCAAGTGGTACTGAAGTCCTTCAAGCTGTTGAGGCTAAGAAGATGCTTGCTGAACAGGGTGTTGATGCTCGTGTTGTTTCTATGCCTTCTTGGGATCTATTTGAGAAACAGATTGATGATTACAAGAAGGTTGTCTTCCCCGAGGGTATTAAACGTTTGATGGTTGAGGCCGCCAGCCCTCTTGGATTTGAGAGGTATGCTGATGACTGGATTGCCATGGACACCTTCGGTGCCTCTGGCCCTGCTAAGGATGTTAAGGCCAAGTTTGGCTTCACCCCTGAGAACATCTGCGAGAAGGCTAAGAAGCTTACCGAGTAAATGAATACTTTCCCACCACTGTCTACCCCTTCTCCTAGTCCCTATACGGGATAATGTTTATACTCCGTATGATTTTCAGTTTCTAGTTACTATTTATAGTTTATACCAACAATCATAATCGCCGCTATTGGTAGTAGCGATAATGATGATACTTGTATGGTATACTGTGTGACGCATACCGATCGTATTGTGTTAAATAGTCGCTGGGCTTGGGTCTCGGCCAAATGCACTGCGAAAATAGATATGATCGACAACAGTGTGTTTGAATGTCGTAAATTTTTGAGAATGACTCCCAGAGATAGGGAACCTCCATTAAGGATGGCATACTTCCGATGATGATCTCCGAAGACCCCAAGAAGCTGATCTCTATCTTCAAGTCTCAGAGACGGTTCAACTCAATAGAAATAAAAAATAAACACAGCGGTGATCCATAAGGTGCCATACCTTCATTGACACAGCTGATCTGCCCCGAGTGTTGCTGCACGTGCTACGGAAGCATTTGATTCAACAGGATTCATCTTGCTCCTGTCTAGTCTAGTCATACCTCCTCGCGTTGAATCCACGCCGTTGATTGTCTTCCAATTCCAAGACCGAACTGACTATTTAGTCATAGTGCTGAGCCTTTTTTCTGATAGCAAGTGTCCGAAATCTTTCGTGATCTTCCCTAAGATGCTCGCAGCCCTTCATTTGGTAGCATTTTTGTGGTCATAAGCTCATGAAACAAGTCAGCCGTTCCAATCAACGCTTTCCAGTCCGGAGCTACTTGCAGTTTGAACTTTGATCATAGTAATTATCATACCTCTTCTTTATCTCCATCCTCGAACTCCACTTCTGCGAACAAATCCAGCTGTGAATGTGCTATGCAAACTGCAGCCGTTGCTCCATCCAAGGGCTCCTTCGTCGGCTATTCACTGAGCGGTAACTAGTAAGTGTCTAGTGTTGATACGACAATGAGTGACACGGACAGTGCTCACCAAGGAAACTAGAAGTATTCCGTCTTTGAACAAGGAGAAACCGAGCCTGAAGCAAAATTTGTGACACATGTTTATTGACAACATTACACAATTGGGACATCGAGAAATACCATAAATCCGCTTGAGCGAACTCGGATTTCTAATGAGGTAAGATGCGGCAATACAAAATGGCTACTGCTAGTGGCCTACTAGCAAAAGTTCCCTTCACGGGATTGGTTATTGAGAGCATCGCTAAGCAAATTGTTCACATTTTGTGAATCACCTAGCTGTCAATTCGAAGTGCCCTCCTCCCAGAGGAAGGTAAAGACTTGACTCCGACGTGAATACAACGTCACCAAGGTTCCCACCAAGCTGCGGACACCGACGGCGGACAAGCCTCGTGAATGAAGAAGCGGCTCTATTACGGGGAGTCAAGGCATAAGACCTGACCCATAACACGTTTTTCTCAACGAGATTGAAGGATGCGGGGGGCACGGCTACACGACCACACGAAAGCTCCAATGTAGCACTGCTGCTTTCCTCTTGAACCTCGAAAACCATACTCACACCACTAGAGCGTTCTCCTTGGTAAGCGAAGCGACCCGCTTGTAGTGAGATTCCTCGGTTGACCAGATCATATTCTCGACCTTCAAAAGTGACACGTAAGGAGGCACCACTGGTGAACGTTAGGGTAGTCAAGTCGCCATTTCGGATGCTGGCGTTGTACCAAAACCCAGGATCATGTATACCGTTGTACCATTTGTTCACAGTGGACGAATCGAAGGTATATACATTTGGGCCTTGTTGGGTAAGTTGGGCCTCGTGATCCGAGTAATACGCAAATCCGCCATCAGCAGCGGATCGAGTAAAAAAGGAGAAAGAAACCACGTCAGAGATGTGGAACAGGAGACTGAAATCATAGTCCGGGTGGATGTAGACATAAAGAGCTCGTGGTTGGGCGAAGGTTGTGACCAATATTTGCGCAGTTATCACTGACCAAGTATAGGAGAGAACCATGTAAACTATGACGAAGTAGAATCAACTAGGTGTTCAAATGATGTGGAATTATCAATTTCTCTTAACCATATTGCGGCACGCATGCGTCAATTCCTCCCTGGAATCCGCCTTCTTTGGGACAACATTGGTGGGACAATACTGCTGCGAGTTCTATTGATAATTCGCTCTAATGGAGCGTCAATCAGTTTCTGTGGCGATGTACTTCTGTGCCGTGGACTAAAAATAAATGAGGTATGATGGTTATTATTATATTTTCAAGATTGTTGAATGCTCGCTTGTCAGGCAACGTCATTGCCAAGCCCTTCGCTCTGAAAAATGTCTCCTCAACAAGAGCCATACGATTTCTGAACTATCCGATTCTTGGAAGACCTCAAAAATCGATTAGAATCAAGTGATGTTAATATCTGATACGACACACCACATATACGATCACTGACCAATTCTAAACCGCTACAGTTTCCGGGCACATCAATTTGTACTATTCTCGCAGTGAGACGGGATAGACACGTTGGGAGTGTCCCAAAGTGACATTGTGGAAGGAGCCGGTTGTGAGACTGGACGCTCGTCGTTGCATAGTCGATATTATCATTCGATATTAGGAATTTCAAATTTCATGAACCTTGTCAATCTCGGCTGACTGGCAGTTCCATACTGCTCGGATGTGTGTAGTTGCTCTGTACAGAGGAATCGCTTAAGCTGCCGAAATGCTAGAAATGAGCTACTGCTGGGCTGGATTATCAGGGACATTAATCGTCATTAAGGCGTGCGTTACTTCTGGGTAACTTTCATCACGGATGACATTATCGATTCTACTTCCTCTAGCCGCACTTGATCGTTCATCAACTTTGTGTCCATACTTTATAATTTCGCTGGTTTCGGAAGAGGTATTTATTTTCACATCTCAGAGACGGTTCAACTCAATAAAGATGAAAGATGAACACATCGATGATCCAAATAATGAAGAGCATGCCATTATACAACACCACCTCTCATTGACATAGACGCTCCTCTGCCCCAAGTGTAGCTGCCAAATGGCAGTGCTCGTGCTATGGGCAAGCTGTCAAGACCGGGAAGGCTCCGAAAGTAAGAATGAGGCGCCGAGTTGGCATACACCTGAAACCAGCAGTCCCCTTCGCCGCACAATCGTATACGGCTACCTGAGGCCTCTTGGCTACCGATGTTTGCGGAGTCGAAGGCGAGTACGGCAGCAAAAGACTCCTCGATGCTCGAAGAAGGTCGGTAGGTGTAATGCTGGTGGATGGGCGATACTGTCCTTGGCGTGGAGCTGAGAGGGATCTTGACCGCGCTGGCAGGCAGGGGGCATCCTCATCGACCTAAGGTTGATATACACTTAGTCCGTAATGAGACGAATCATACCTTCGCGACAGTCTCTCGAGTTGGCGGCCTTTGAGACCTTTCCGCGGATAACTTGGGGAGTTCCGGTTCCGATCCCCGTCGTTGTTCCTCCTCGCTCGTATCTTTTCGAAACTCCACAGAGCGTCCGAGCGAAGGCGGGGCCTGTGGCCTCCTCAATGGAGATCGACTTCGCCGATAGCAATGCCCTGATCCCAATAGGGACGACGCTGGGGTGTAGGCAGACCCTCTTATTGATCTGCCTTCAGCAGTTGACGGACGGTCCTCCGAACCGTGGAATGAGGCTGGCAACGACTCAAATACAGGAGGTCGATGTTTTGCTTACCCGAGGAGCTGCCGTCGGATTCGCCTAGGTGCTGTGTGGTTCTGTTCCGCGGTGAAATGGTTTGTCGGTGTATATGATTTGACTCCTTAATGGACCTCCTTGGCTCCATGTACCACCCTTCACCCTTCCGGTCAGCACTGTCAAGATCCAACTTATCCACCAAAGGTTTCGTCGATCTCCTTGGCGTACCAGCGCCCGATCTCGGTGTCACTCGATTGGCCCCATCCTGAGACGTAACTCCTATCTGGTAAAAGCGGATCAAATTCCCTACTGAGCGGCGACGGTGGGCCGTTGAGTCTTGACTTAAGCCTCGTTTATGCTCCACTAAAGTCAGAGGTTCCCTACGCTTATCGGACATTCTGACACGGTACGATTACGTCACTCGCCAGGAAATTAGCGGCGTAATACCTGGCCGTCGAACAGATATAATCGTTTCTGCCCCCAAGATAAGCTGTCATTGGTGGGCCTCCACTACGGCAAGTATTCATGTCATCCTCGTATAGTGTTGCCGCACAGCATGGCTCATAGAGGGATGCGTGCGACATTGAAGAACTGAATGCTTTCGTCGACCAAACAAAATCTTACAAACGTGCAACACTTCGCTCCGCTAAGCGCGTAATAAATCTCGCCCGCCAAAAATGCCGATGACGAACAGTTTGAACTCGACGGATGTTCCTCGAGAGGTTAAGTTCCTTTTTATGGTGTGAGGGCTATCGAGTATCGGGGTAACTCCATTAAGGTGTGGCTCATAACGAATGGCATGTTACTCAAACACAGAAACTCAAAGTGACCGGTTACCAACGGGAGAAATGCATGGACTCTAGCGACTGGTCATGCTGCTTTAATTGGATGTGGACTTCCTTCGGAAAGGTAACGAAGAGCTCTGACATCCTCGACCGTGGTGGGGAGCCTCCGTCCGAAGGTCTCTGGCAGAAACCGCCAAATAAGACCGCCGGCAACTAGGCATGGAATACCAAATATCTGAATGAATATACTGTTATGAATAACAAGGGAAGAATGTTACCAAGTTGGGAAGAGGAAACCAAACATCGCCAAGTGGAGGGATGAGGGGAGAGAGTATACCAGCTATACGAGCTGATAAAGATTGGATACCCAAAGCCGAGCTTCGGATGCTAGTAGGGAATAGCTCAGCACCATAACTGAAGGAAATAACAATAAGAATGAAAGGCAAACAGGAGCTTACATGTAGCAAACACCAAACGCGGCCGAGATGAAGAACTTTCCAAGAAGAGCTATGGTGAGGTAAAGCCAATGTGGATATGATACGAATGGGCAGACAATACAGGAGATACCACCAGCGATGAGATAGATTACACTAAGAGGGATAAGCTGATGTAGATAGTATTAGAGCCGCGACTCACAGACTCAGCCTTCTGCCGGTTATACTGTTATCCACCATTAAATACATCATTACATAAGATGGTATATCAACCTGATAAATAACAGAGGCAGGAAATATGAGCTTACAATACCACACGCCTACTTTTGATGGGTTGGGAGAATTAGCGTGAAGCACTCGAAATATAGTTGCAATAGCAATACTTCCGGAAAAGTCAAACAAAGAAGCGTCAATTAGAACGATCGAAGATTTCTACTAACGGGTCCTTAACAACTCGAGGGTTATTAAGTGAGTTCGGCATTTATGGGCTTCAAGCTAAACGGCCACGACAATACGCTTCGGCTGCTGTTGGAGCTACACGTATGAACACGAGCTGAACGCTTATCTTACCAGTGCGCACAGTATAGAATTAATATATATCGATCCACCAAGATGTCCAACATTCATAGACAGACCATAGTAGCCGAGGCTAGAGGCGAACCTTCAAAAAATAGCATTTGGGAAGAGCCAGCTTGACGAGCTTTTACCAAGCGATCACCATGACTGTCATAAACTGTTGTATAATCCGCCAGTTTCTGGTCAATAGTAATCCCCAAAGGCTTTCCTTCGTCTCTTCAATTAAAGGCATTACAGCAGCGTTACCACCACTACTGCCATCTTCAATCGCAAAAGACATATTCTCATTGGACATATGCCTGTAGGGAATAACATCCACGAAGAGGCTGAGACGTGCGGTACTTTTTCTCCCATTTTTGTACGAATGCGTCGAACTCGGCATGTCTGTTATTGACTAAGGCAATCCGTCTAAGTGCTGCCTCAGTCTTGTCACGGCGCCTTTGAGCTTCCAGCCAGATTGGTGACTCCAAAAAGCGTGTAAGCAACAACGCTGGCAGAATGCATGCCCAACTGAGTATCCAAACCTGAGGGGGGGGGGCCGATCAATGAGTCGGAAGGTGATAGAAGGACTGATGCTCACTGCAAGCGACAGAGCCCTCCAGTGTATGTTGGGTATGGCTGCCATAACCGACACTATTACTATACCTGAGGTTTTCACGGTAACAAGTAGCAGCTTAGCGATGAAGCTGCTCCGGCAATCAGTATCCCCCGGATTGGCTGCCGAATTATGAGAGCTTTCGATTCAGAACGGAGGAAGGCTGCTGTGGAAGGTATCGCCGATAGCCAGCAAGAACGCAGCCCCCCATCAGCCACACGCCACGACATTGACTTGCCGAAATATCGCAGCGGCTGCCGGGCATTTATAAGCATCACAGAAACTGGCAGTCCTAAACTCACCAAAGGAGAATATTGAATTAGAAGCCGCGGACATAACACTCCGCCACTCCGGCGCGGTGGCCTCGGCTGCCAAGACATAGCTGGCGAGACCTATGCCGCCCACGCCAAGACCGACACCAAATCGAGATATTGCATACCTGATACGCTTTCAATGTTTGTGCGCGGCAGGGATGTTACGCAAGATACGAAGGTGCTATGGCAGAGAGGAGACCAAAGCCTTGAGTAATGATGGCGCTGATCCATAGGGTGGGCTTGCGTCCGACTTCATCACTTAGCCATCCCATGACCCAGACGCCTACTAGAAAACCGAAGAACATCTCCGATTGCAGTGCAGTTGCCCAGGAGCTAACAGAGAGGTTGGCAACTCTCTGGACTGAGGATAAGCCCACCTTTTTTCGCAGGCAAGGCCGAATTCACTGACAACCGATTCATATATGTCGCCTCCAACTTCGTAAAGGCTAGGGTCCTCTGGGCAGACATCTATCGGATGTGGACGACATCCAAGCTCAGCCGTCTCCAGAGTGCAAACTGATACTAGTGTTACTGGCTGGGTAGCCACGAATACATATATCATCGCTTGCATGCCTACGACGGCCCTAGCCAAGAAAAAATAACGGAAGTGTTGAAAGCAAGGAGCTGCCCACCATGGCAATCCGAGATAAACCATCCACTGCCTTTGCAAAGGCCCAAATCCACCAGCTGCATTGATACCCGAGGATGCGAAACTCTCGGACATGAATTGATTCGTCGACTAAGTCTGGAGGATATTCTTAATCTCAAACTGTTTTTCTGATATTTCGGCGACTACTTGACCCTTCTAGAAATAACTGTCAACTGTACTGGCACAGAATGGATGAACGCTTGAGATGAGCAGAATCAAAGTGTAAAAAGCCTCTCTGGTAGGGTCGGTCAAAAACAAAACAGTAAATATTAAATCGCTGGATCACTAAATTTCCTACTCCCCCTTAAAGACCTTTTAGGTAGAATGCTTGAAATGTATCTCCGCGAGCGTGATATACCGAAACTACTATGTCAGGATGGCAGAAGCGACAAGCGAAGGACTCATATTGGATACATGAAACATTGTGTGCTACGGTGGGCAGTCGAGAGGCAAGCTGTAGCGCTTTTGGTGGTCCCATCATCATTGAGGGGGAAACGGCCGGAGAGCTAAGTAACATGATCGCTCACACAACCATGTTAGTTGGTTCCTCTATTTGGGCGTAGGTGTAGAACACTGCACTCGCCTAATACGCTGACGGTTCGCGATGATTAGTAGAGTTGCATTATCTTGCCCCAAGTCCTTTCCCTGCTATCAGCTTTGCCACTCGGCGGAAGGACACCGGTGAATTCAAGAGGAACCCCACGTAGTTAACAAATCAAAGGTTACACAACGCAGAAGGATATATTGGCGGACTACAATGAATTAAAAAATGGGATAGTGAGAAACGATCATTCATTTGCACGAGGAGTGAACTCGGTGCCGAAGATGTCACGCAGAGTTTTGGCTCGACCGCTGTCATCGCCAGCTTTATGAGCATCAGAACCGTCAGAGGAGGAAGTGTCGGAAGCATCGAACCTGGCAACGGAGATGATTCTGATATTAGTGAAGAGAGAGACGAATTACTCCTCAAGCGGCCGCTCGTATTTGCTGCTTTGGCCATGGCCAGGACGAGAATCAAGATCAGAAGGGAAACGAAGAGCTCTGACATCCTCGACCGTGGTGGGGAGCCTCCGTCCGAAGGTCTCTGGCAGAAACCGCCAAATAAGACCGCCGGCAACTAGGCATGGAATACCAAATATCTGAATGAATATACTGTTATGAATAATAAGGGAAGAATGTTACCAAGTTGGGAAGAGGAAACCAAACATCGCCAAGTGGAGGGATAAGGGGAGAGAGAATACCAGCTATACGAGCTGATAAAGATTGGATACCCAAAGCCGAGCTTCGGATGCTAGTAGGGAATAGCTCAGCACCATAACTGAAGGAAATAATAATAAGAATGAAAGGCAAACAGGAGCTTACATGTAGCAAACACCAAACGCGGCCGAGATGAAGAACTTTCCAAGAAGAGCTATGGTGAGGTAAAGCCAATGTGGATATGATACGAATGGGCAGACAATACAGGAGATACCACCAGCGATGAGATAGATTACACTAAGAGGGATAAGCTGATGTAGATAGTATTAGAGCCGCGACTCACAGACTCAGCCTTCTGCCGGTTATACTGTTATCCACCATTAAATACATCATTACATAAGATGGTATTTCAACCTGATATAAGGAAATGTGATACTGTCGTGGTGATGTTCAGTAAACGTAGAGTGAGCTAGCTCCGTAACACCAAGTGATGGGTAACATCCAACGCGACCAACGCGAAGGTTTCGGCGAACAGAGAGAAATCCCTTAGGCACGCGTTGATCTAGCTTTGTCAACGCCTCTTCCACATCCAAAGCACTGCACTGTATTTTACAAATGGCACTTGAACTGACTCTACAAGTCAAGCCCTTACCAGTGCGCACAGTATAGAATTAATATATATCGATCCACCAAGATGTCCAACATTCATAGACAGACCATAGTAGCCGAGGCTAGAGGCGAACCTTTGAAGAATAGCATTTGGGAAAGGCCAGCGGAAATAACAACTTACCAAGCTGCCACCATCACCGCCATAAATTCCTGTATTATATTCCAATTTTTGGTAAGCATTAATCCCCAAAGGCTTTCCTTGGCCTCGTCAACTGGAGCCGGTGGCAGATCAACTTCACCATCCTCTATCGCATAGGCATTGTTATCGACAGGCATGTGTCTGAGAGAAATAGCTCCACCAGATGGCGGGGGGCGTGAGGTACTTTCGGTCCCATTTCTCCAAGAAGGTATGAAATTCAGACTGCCTGTTATTGACTGTCGCGATCCGTCGGAGCGCCGCCTCAGCCTCGCCATGACGGCCCTGCGCTTCCAGCCAGATTGGTGACTCCAGCAAGCGAGTCAGCAACAATGCTGGCAGGATGCATGCCCAACTAAGTATCCAAACCTGAGGGTGTCCGATCATCCATTATTCATGCGGCGGAGCCATGGGTTACCCCAAATGACAGCATCCTCCAATGTATGTTGGGTATTGCAGCCATACCGGATACCGCTACTATACCTGAGGGGGGAGACGTAACGGTAGTTGACCAATAATGCGTTCGGCAGCCAGGTTCAGCGCCCTATCTTCCAGTTTCGCACAAGGTGGCTGAGAAGGGTGTTGCCGAACAAAGCTATGCCACGGAAACGAATATGAATAAAGAGCCAGTGAACAAATAACATTTGGCAATACAATTTTACACCACACTCACCAAGTGCAAATATCGAATTGGAAGCCATAGACATGAGACTCCTCCATTCGGGGGCGGTGGCCTCCGCTGCCAAGACGTAGCTGGACAGGCCAATACCGCCCACGCCGACGCCTACTCCGAACCGAGAGATTGCATATCTGAGAGACCACGGCTACTAGGTTGGTTTACTGGGGCAAAAGCCTTACGCAAGGTAAGAAGGCGCTGCGACAGAGAGGAGGCCGAACACCTGGGTAATGATGGCGCTGATCCAAAGGGCCGGCTTCCGGCCGACATGATCACCGAGCCAGCCGATGCCCCAGACGCCCAATAGAAAACCGAAAAACATCTCCGATTGCAGTGCAGTTGCCCAAGAGCTGATGAAGCGGGTGCATTCTCACCCGAGCCACATATTACCTATTCTCACAGGCAAGGCCAAATTCACTTACGACTGACTTGTAGATGTCACCAGCGAACTCGTAAAGGCTAGGGTCCTCTGGGCAGACATCTATCGGATGTGGACGACATCCAAGCTCAGCCGTCTCCAGAGTGCAAACTGATACTAGTGTTACTGGCTGGGTGGCCACGAATACATATATCATCGCTTGCATGCCAGCGACGGCCCTGAACCATAAAGGGTTATATAATGGACAGGATCAAGCACGCGAAGTTACGATTAAGCTTACCATGGCAGTCCAAGGTAAAGCATCCATTGTTTCTGCAAAACTCCGAAGCCGCCAGCCGCATTGAGTCCAGAGGAGGCAAAGCTATCGGACAAATCGGTTGAGGACATACGCCAACTAAGCAACTGCGGGGGGTTCCCTGCTTGCGAACAAAACAAACGGAAAGATAAGAAAAACTAGGCCACTATTTGCTACACTATAATAGACTGGAGCTCATTCCATATTGAATACCCGTTTGATGCTCATGCGTACCTACTCGACCGCATTCCACTTGCCATTCCCCATCGGGTATTACACAGTCCCACAGATTTCCAAAACTGTCAAATGCAGCTGGACGAGATTCGATGACAACGTCGAAGCCTCGGTCGTCCTGCTGTGCTGTCGGCTCGTCATAGTAATCCACAATATAGCGGACCGTCTTCTCACCACAACGATCGATAAACCAATCGTGCCGGTCAAATGGCCGAGACCGGCTGTAGAGCCATCCGTGCAATTGGGCCCTCAGAGATATATCGTTAAATCGACCGACGAAGCTGAAAAGCACAAGGGTTGTGCAACAACCCTAATCCCAGTCCATCGAAGCTTCATGCTTCTCCAGTGAAGAACCTTTAAAATGTAAGAAGTGACGTACATCACTACTGACACTAGGTCTCGCGCTGTTCAGCATAGAAATTTACCAAAAATTGTCGAGTCGGAGCTGCGCAAGCCCGAGCCATTGGTATTAGTGCATGGAGAATTCAATAGAAAATAAATCATCTCGAAGTTCTCTGTACTCGAGATTTTTGCCCGCCTCTATCACGCATTTCTAGCCATCACGTACTGTATTCATCGAGCCCCATGTTAATAGTCCGCATTCATCACTATTTAGATGGTCATGCACGATGTCGTTATTTACCAACTTTGAAGTTCCTTTCGGAGTAAAATGCATGGTTACCATGCCATGGTATGATCACCCCAGCAACCACACAGCCAGCACCTCCACGCTGCCATGTGACTGTTCCGACGCTAGCGTGGCGCATTACCGTTGCAATGAAGGATTGATGCACTCCGGATGTAGTTTATTTTCCCAGTCCAATATACCCTCCCATGTACGCTCATTAACAGTGTTATGTATATAAACCACAGCATCCATGCTCTCGGCTTCAGCGCTCTTATTCCGCCGTCTAACGAAGACAACATGCTCCATTTGCCGTACTGTCTACTACTACCGCAAGGCATGATAGAACTGCTGGGGCGAGGGATATACCCAATTTTCATCGGCACCCGTCTTCGGTATGGTACCTTCGTAAAAAGATATATCGACAAAGATACCCCTCATCGAACGCTGGACAGCAAATCGAGACGGCCACGGCGAACCTTCTCAGGTGTTATACAGATGCGATGTTTGGAAGTACTTCGGTCCTCATACACCTTTTCAGTGTGAGCGAGGTTCATGGTGTAATATACACCAATCAAAAGCCTAGCAGTTGGTCAGCTGAATGGCCTACTATGATAATAAAATATATTGGACTTTCAGCTCGGTATGGTAAAGCCTAGTATGAAACACATCTAGAATTATACAACGTGTTTGCCGCTTAGTGACGCATATAAAGCGTTAAACGAGAAATCTCTTTCACTCACGGACTTATGAGCGTAGCTGTACCGCTTAATGGTGGATTCAAGTCACATACCGAGTCGAACAAGACAATCTCCGCTACAAACTGATGAACCTCCGTTATATAACAATAATTAGCAATGCTTAAATATCCACGTTTCCAGCGCTTAGGTCCGACCAGCGAGAAAAAAACATTTCACATCAGATACTGTTTAATGTAGAGGGCGCTTGCCCGGGTATTTGCTACCCAAAGGGCAGCGAGGTTGCCCCTAGCCCCAATTACTTTCCTCTCGATGAACACTAAGATCTACAGTTTGATCAGCTGCTCTTTCCTGGCTCATCTTGGGCATCATATTCCTCGGATCGACTTCCTCCTTTTGCCGAGATGCCACTTTGTCCCATTTGGCCGCCGAACTACCACCATACCCAAATGGGCACTCCACACCCGTGCCCGAAGAAAGGGGGTTCACGATTACAACACCTGGCACATTGGCAAATCCCAGTACCAAAGCGAACAGGAAATACACAAAACTCTACAAGCGGCCGCCGGCCGCATTTGTACAATATCTTTGCATTTATCACCTGCGTCCTCCCCAGTGCTTTCCTCTCCATGAGACCCAGCGGCTACCTCACCACCAACATTAGGCGATGTCATCACTTATTAAACCACTGTAGCGGTGGCTCACCGACCGTACTATTCCCCCTAGCACTGCTCCGTCCCTGCTGCTCCACGAGACACAACCGGTCGAGGTTTCTCTAGTGTTTTGTTTTTTGATTGAATAATGCAGCGCAAGACTGAGCAGCTTTAAGGAAACTATCACCGATGTACGTTCCACTAAGCCCTCAATCTAGTAAATTGTCTCCCGTTGCAGTCAAGGCTTACGAGATCTCGCAATCGACGAGGCCGGGAGCGGTGACGATCTCACCGCTGGGAAGAGTGAACGGCTTGCCCTAAAACCATAACATTTTTCAGACGAAGAAAGCTCATCGGGCTACTACCTTATAAGTGGCAACGATCTTGCCATCAGCCTCCTTGACGGTCTTCAAATCACCTGCAAAGAAAAACCGTTGAGAAAATGCAAGAATGCAAGATTCCCCGTCGACACTTTCTACCTTTAACAGCATCGAAAGGATTATGCTTTGGATGCAAGACTTCATCAGGCTCACCGTCGAAGCCAGGAATGGTGATGCGGTCACCTAAACCACAAATCCCCATGGGTTCGATAAGACACTAGTTATCCTACCGGGCTTGGCATCAGCGGGGACATCGAGGACCTCCACTTGGCTGTGGTCACCGGTCGAGGCGCACATAACCATACCGTGGGAGACGAATCCACGAAGAGGACGGGGCTTGAGATTGGCCAGGATAACAACTTTACGACCTTCGAGATCAGATGCCTGCTTGTAGAAGTCACGAAGGCCAGAGGCGATCTGACGAGGACCTAACAGAAAACCTGTGACGAGGGATATGCAAAGACAAGCAAAGGACAGGACACACCGAGCGAGTGGCAGCAGCAGCAAAGCCACACAGGCTCCACTACACTATAAAATTTATGATCCAATGCACAATGTGAGCTCTTCTCAGAGCTATGTAGTGCAAAATAACGAGGACTTTCTCTTGATAGCCAAACCATTGAGACGATCGCAAGAGAGATTCAGACAAACCTACCAGAGGCTTCACCGCAGTCAATCTCCTCACACCACAGCTTCTCGGCATCAGGATGCTCCCAGACCTTATTGATCTTACCTGAGACGCACCAAGTCCCAGGTTCGAATCCCCCCAACTCCATATATTACCAACAATCATATTAAGTCTACTGACATCCTCAACAGGCCGTGTCTCCTTTTGAGCCTTAGCTTGCTTATCCTTGTTCTTGGCCTTCCTCTCAGCCTTCTTCTTAGCAGCCTCATCGGCATCAGCACCTAAAGGATCAGCCCCTCTTTCCCTCCCCGCAAGCCTTTCTATTACCCTTCTTGGGGGAGCCCTTGCCACCCTTGCCACCAGCAGCGGCGCCCTCACCCTTATGAAGGTTAGCATAGGCCCTCGATACAGCGTGCAAATCGATGACGCTATCGGGGAAGGGGCTGCCGGGCAGGCTACTAATGTGGCTGTACCATCTAACAAGGGACATAGAACTTAATGAGGGGAGCGGTAGCGGTTACCTGGTGATATTGCAAAACTGGGCAAGTTCCTTCTGAGAGGCCTTAGATGCCCATCGCTCAGCGGCGTGAGCAACTACAAAGTCTGCAAGAGTTATATTCGAACCGCCGAGCAGGAAAACCTGGCCAACCGGTTCACCGCAATCTCCAGTATGTAGCACCCACCCTGTCCTCAAGAGCCTTATTGAGCTTCTCGACACCTTGCTTGCTCAGCTTGAAGGAGCCTTCGCTCTCATTAAGAGCCCACTCGACCCACTTGAGGGCATCGCTGCCCTCGGGGATGAGAAGAGCTCCAAAAGCAGAGTCCTCAGCGATGGCCTTCAATGCCTACCACAACACCCATCAACCTCTCCAGTAACCAACACTTCACCTTGTATCCTCCCTCGAAGGCCTCTTCCTTCTTCTGGCTAGCATACACAGGTAGTCGCTGGTCGAAGGCGGCGCTCAGTGCTGAGTTACCAGGCTTAGTCGTGGCCCGGATGATGGATCCAGTAAACCGGGCGCCCTGAGCAGCAAACTTTAGACCAGCAGAAGGGACGCCTAGGAGCATGGCAGATAATGATCAAGCTCGGCTGGAGTGAGAGGGTGAGCGCTTCACTGAATCAATTGTGAAACTCAGACTCCCTTCCAGAATTCACGTGTAAAGCGTCACCATCCGATCCGATCGACCCGCCAGAAACCAACCTTGCCAGAGACGGTCTTGAGGTAAGTTATGAGCTTCTCGCAAACATCACAGGCTGTTGAATCGTTAACAAAGAGGTCGTAGACCGATGGAGCAGTGGCGGAGCTATCAGTGCACATAGAGACAGGAAAAGAAGTAAACCAGCAGCAGCAGACACAGAAGTGGAACTGAAATGAATTCCCGAACTCGCCAAGAAAGATACGCAAGCTTTATTAATTGAGATAAGATATTCAGTTATAGCCATACGGCCTCAGTAGGTATGTTTTTTACTTAGCGACATTTGAGACTTTCCGCAGTATGAAGATTAGCACCACCACCGTTACAATGGGTAAAGCAGTTTTATGTGTTATAGAATAGTAGTGTTAACGCGTACTTGACATCGGTACTAGGCAGCAAGCCTTTTAGCCTTATCAGATATATTCTCAGCGGTGAAACCAAAGTGTGCCTTGACCTTACCAGCAGGGCCAGAGGCACCGAAGGTGTTCATGGCAACCCAGTCATCGGCATACCTCTCAAATCCAAGAGGGCTGGCGGCCTCAACCATCAAACGTTTAATACCCTCGGGGAAGACAACCTTCTTGTAATCATCAATCTGTTTCTCAAATAGATCCCAAGAAGGCATAGAAACAACACGAGCATCAACACCCTGTTCAGCAAGCATCTTCTTAGCCTCAACAGCTTGAAGGACTTCAGTACCACTTGCAATAATAATAACCTTCTTACCCTTACCAGAGAAATCATCAATAATATAAGCACCTTTCATGGCACCTTCAGGTGAAGAATGTTCAAATGTAGGTAGTCCAGAACGACTAAGAATGAGAGTAGTTGGTCCCTCCTTATTATTCAAATAGGCCATATAAGCACCGACGGTTTCGCGGCCATCACACGGTCTGATGCAACTCATATTAGGGGTAGCACGCAATAAAGGAAGCATCTCAATAGGTTGATGAGTTGGACCATCTTCACCAAGATCAATAGAATCATGTGTCATAACATAAAGGACTTGTTGTTTAGATAGGCAAGACAATCTCACAGCACCCCAGCAGTAGCCGATGAAGTTAACAAAGGTGGAACCAAACGGGAGGAATCCACCGTAAGCTTGCATACCGTTGAGGATGGCGGCCATACCGTGCTCGCGAACGCCGAAACCGATGTAACGGTTCTGCATGGCTCCCTTTTGCATCATCGGTTGGTTGCCCATATTGGTCATGTTAGATCCGGTAAGATCAGCCGAGCCGCCGACAATTTCAGGAAGACGCTTCATCAAAGCAGCGAGGACTTCACCACTGGTGACACGAGTGGCCTTTGGCTTATCACCAACATGATAACGTGGAACACAGTCATCCAAATCAGTGGGTAATTCACCCTTGGAACGTCTGAGGAGCTCAGCGTACTCGGTAGGATAAGCTTGAGCATATTTGGCAAGAAGATCATCCCATTCCTTATTGGCTTCCTGTCCACGAGCCAAAGCACTGTTATAAAGGCTTTGAACCTCAGCAGGAATCTCGAAGTGCTTCTCAGGATCGAAACCGAACTCCTTCTTAACATTGGCCAAATCCTCAGCGCCTAGTGGAGCTCCATGAACCTTAGCTGTACCCTGTTTGGCTGAACCGTAACCGATGGTAGTGTGAACCTTAATAAGAGTTGGCTTATCAGTGCACTTCTTAGCCTCCTCAATCTTGGCAAGGATATCAGTCAAATCGGTATCACCATGAAGGACCTCGAGGACCTGCCATTCCATGCCTTCGAATCTCTTTGTGATGGTCTCAGTGAAGGCAATCTTAGTATCACCATCAATGGTAATATTATTATCATCATAAAGGACAATAAGATGACCAAGTCCAAGATGACCAGCAAGAGCGCATGCCTCAGAGCTTACACCCTCCTCTAGGCAACCATCACCACAAATAGCGTAGGTATAATTATTGAAAATATCGTAACCATCACGATTGTAAGTTGCTGCCAAGTTAGCTTCGGCAATAGCGAGACCAACTGCATTTGAGATACCTTGACCGAGTGGTCCAGTGGTAACCTCAACACCTTCCAAAAGCTCTCGCTCAGGATGGCCGGCAGTTCTTGATCCCAATTGACGGAAGTTCTTCAATTGATCCATATCAACATCCTTATATCCAGCAAGATACATAAGAACATACTGTAAAGCACAAGCATGACCATTAGATAGGACAAAACGATCCCTATTCCACCACTGAGGGTTAGATGCGTTATACTTCATAGCATGGGCATATAAAGCATGTCCCATAGGAGCACAACCCATAGGGGCACCAGGATGACCAGAGTTGGCCTTCTGAACCGTTTCAGCGGCAGTTACCCTAACAACAATGCATACTCTACTGAATGCCATTATCAATCATCCCACCTGATAGTGTTGATGGCAAGCTGATCGATTTTACTTCCAGACATGGTCTTAGCTTTCTTATTGGGAGAGGCCCTTGAGACCATACGGTTAAGTAATACCTCACAAAAACAATAATACCACATTTCCGCCAAATCCCGACCCAACAAACACCCTCAAAGCTCAGAAGAAAACAACAATGTACATCATACAACTTGGTGAATCGATATTAACGTTGGACTCTCAGGCAAACGACGGGCTCTAACTCATCACCGTCGCCTGAGCTTCCGTAATACTTGTTTGTTGCTCAGCTTAAGGCTGCCCATCAATTTCTTAGACACCGGCACCTGCACAGCAACTGACCTCCGAAGAATCTTTGTTGAACCTACCATCTTGAATGCCATCTGCGCCCGGTGATTACTTCTGTGAGCGTCCAAGCACTCATCTTCGTTGCAATACCTGATAACACACTGGCGTGACAATCTAGCTGAGCCTCCACAAGTAGATGACGAGAGAAGACTTAATAAACGGGAAAAGAGCCATGTAGGATTCCATAATGCGACAAACAAGTATCTGGAGTTCCGCTAGTTATCGATAAAAACAGATAAATTGTTTCTCATGGTAGACAACACTCCAGGGAGCTGGTAAGCGATGAACTGAACCAATTAGGATTCTGCACACAAAGTGTCCCAACTTACGCAGTCTCGCAAGTTATTCTACATCGTACTTGAGCCTTTGCACCACAATGGGAGCCTACCAACAACCGTCAATTACATCCCAGACCAAACGCTCTATTACAAGCCACAGCAGGCAACGCTTTGTCCCCCTCGTCATCCTTCGACCGCCGCTTCCATATTGTCATTTCATAGCTGGTACCTGCGTATTGCGCTGCATTGGATAACTACTCTGTATTAGGTTGAGTATTATGCATACTCGGCCAGTTGGGCAATGGCTCTCGCTTGATCATCCTGAAGCCTTGGCCTAAGGCCTTCTGCATTGCCAGTGATCCCGTGTCACCGAACCACTCTCCCACGTGGAAAACATAATTACCTTTGAAATTGGCAATCTGAAAAACAAACAATATACCCCCGGAAAGTGAACTATAGAAGCATAAAAACGACTAGACATCCTCACGACACCAAAGCCATGCCGCTCAAAGCCTCAAGCAACCAGCTACACCCAAAGTACGGTGAATGCAAAGATACGGCCAATACATCCACCGTAGATCTACTGTGCTGACCTACCGCCTCTGCTGCCATGTGCTCCTGCGGTGGTGGATAACACAAAAGCAACTTGGAGTATTCCTCGCCGGACAAGGTTTGCAGGTCGGAAGCATTCTAATATAAAACATAAATACTCACTTCCGACACTACCTCTCACTGCCTACCCCTTTCTTCACTTCAGTGTGTGGCCTGCACCGACCATGGTAAGCATTGGCTTGATGATCTGGAGGGTTCTTATCAAGCGCCATCACTTCCACCTACACATGGCAACTTGGGCAGTCGGCTGCGAAGAACTCAACAGCTTACGTTTCGATCCCGGAGAAGCTTCGCCCAATAGCCAGTACCGCACCCGACCTCAACAACCCCACCGGGGACAAAGCTGGCCAGAAGGTCCAATGCTGAGTCGGTAGGTGTAGCATAGGCGTATCTGAAAAGTGTAAAACATGAAACAAAATCGCAGCGGAGCGAAGCATACATATGGCACATATAGTCTCTTGTAGCATCTACCCAGTCCGAGAGTATCTGGGAGAATCGAAAAGTGAGCAAGCTTCTTCTGATATAGATAACGCACTTTGCTCGGCATGAGTGGATCCCCTTGCTTCAGCGTCTGACTCTCTTCTGGACGAGTCCCCATCCCCGAAGGTATCTAAAATGCTCAATATATCCAGCTTTCTCGGGAACGACGATCAACGGAGCAACTTATGCCGTCACAGTAAACTAACGACGACAGTCCTTCGTTGAACGCAGGTGTTGCCTACCAATGTGTCCCAAGTATGAAGCTTATGGCCTTCCATCAGAGCATTTGCCACACGCTGTGATTCAACCCATCTTAGACATTGAATCGACCATATAGGGTTACGACAACTTTCAGTGTCGAACGAAGGCCCTCCCAAGATACCTACACGGCGACGACGATGGACAGTTTAGAGCAACGTCCACGGCATCATAGCCAGGCGATCCAAATGAGTCATTTGAAATGACAAGTGGACCACCACCATGCCCCAACTCCTACGATTTGCCTCTTCGATAATCCCCTTTTCAGCTGGTCCAAGCTTCCCTTGTTTTTTCTCCGTCCAGTCGGCCAACACCGAACCAACCTTCTCTTGTCTGTCCACATCTTCCTCGGCCAACAGACACCATACAGAGTAATACTCCAGCGGTGGTGGCAGCGCCAGTGACGGGCGACCAGTGGGAAGCCTGTGGCCGTGCTCGAACGACTACCACGGCAAACCATATCTCCTATTAACCACTATCGTTGCATTACCATAGTGCACATGTAGTAGATCCAAAAATACACAGCGTCCAAGTTAAGCGCCACTTGGACTGACTTCTTCACACATTCGATATCAATCCCCTCCTCATCCTCATCCTCGTCGCTTTTCTCCTTCCTAGCAGGGATTTCCTCCAAGGGTTCGAGAGCCTCCTTCATAGCACTCGCCAATCTCGGCTTCGAGTTCGCTAAAACAGTAGCACTTACTGTAGATTTGCGGAGCCCTGACAAAGACTTACTGTCCGGCAGATTCTCGATTTCTGTAGCAACTTCGTCGAGCTGTTTTTTAACCTCTTTAAGTATCTTATGTTCATCCTTCCCCTTAACCAGCTCTCCCAGTGCAACACCCATCACGGTCACTCGAGCGTTTCTAACTCGGCAAAACAGGGATAGTAAATCGTCAACTGCCCTTGGGCGCTGAAACCAAAGCATCGACCAAATACAGCCAGCAGCCTTACCGGTCGAATGCTCCCTCGAACTCCAACTTTATGCCGTGCCAAGAGACTGCCGCAACCATGGCAGTATCGGGAACCCATACCCACTACGTATTCGGTGGTGGCGGCACACGCAGTGGCCGACAGATGGGGCATGAGCCCTGTAAACTAAAATATCATTTTCTGCTTCGCTCCGCTAGAAAGCTACTTCCTACCTCAAGAAGCCCTCCTCCATCGTTAGGATTTGGCCGACGGGAGTTGGCTGCCAATTCGTTCCATGTTTTTCTTGCCTTCTTCACCGGCGGTTGCTCCTCGACTCGCTCTACCTCCTCCGGTGCTGGGACTTCTTCAGAAGTATCCATGGGAAGGGGGACAGTCGACACAAACCAAGCTGCAAGATAAAGGATGGAATTTCTGATAGAAAACCAGATAATACAAAACCAAATGCCTCCTTTTCTAAAAGTAACAATGTTAACTATTTTAAAAGTATTTGGATTCCGCCAGCCAGATCAGCCCCATTTATCCAGACTTGAATCACAGCCAACTTGATCGCTATGAAAATACATCACTGGGGAGCATGATGATACAACTCGAAGGTCGGCCAGAACTCAAAGCCATAAGGGCCGTCATTGACCAGTCCATCGCCGATGCTCTCCACATACTCATAGTTCCCATCCTTCTCGAGCCACTCCGCCAAGCCGTTCTCCTCACGCCTCGCGGCACCGCCCCACACAACGAGCCAATCATAACCCTTAGTCTTATTCTCAACATAGCTCTGTGGATCAGTGAAGAAGGCATCTCGCTCATTCAACCCAGGTTCGATCCCGGCAGCCAACTCCTCCAATGGCGGAGAGCAATCCAGTATATCCATAGCATCAATTCCTGCACCGTGAACATGTGTGGTGAATGGCGTTGCATGGCACGGTGTAAGGAACCGCACGCTCTCGCCTGGAGTTACCTCCTTTGAAAGCTCGGACATGACCACATCTGGACCGTACTGGTGCCATCGTAGCGCTATGTATGCAACGAGCAAGTGCGGCCAAGTCTTCTTTATCAGTCCACGAAGACCTCCCTTGATGGGGCCGACAGCGGGAGCAACCATGATGCATAGTACAGGCACCGTAGGCATTATGAAACGGAGCTCCTTATGCGTCGCCAGGGACAGCAGTGGCAAGGAGACCAACCACGACATCAATAATGATAAAGTGAAGCGCTTGTCCATCGGTAAGGAGTATGTTCGGTTCCAAAGGGAACGCAGCAACGGCACTGTATGGTTCAGCAGTAGTATCGGTATGCCCGCTATGAAGTACCTAAGAAGGAGAGTGGAAAATACACGGGAACGGGGCGTCCTACCACAGCCAAGAGTGACTATCTCCGTAGAGCTTGCCGAAATCATTGATGAAATTGAACTCCGCGAAGTTGTACCACGTCAAGGCGCCCTTAAGACTTCCTTTGTAGAGCAAGAAGCTATCAAGGTAGCCAATAAGGGCCATGGTCCCGAGGCCTAGGGTGACACATACCGGCAGCAGCCACCACTGCCTAGTCCAGCACAGTACGTAGATGCAGTTGAATGCTAAGAGAGGTGCGAGAGATGTGGCACTAGTCGGGCGTATTAGGACTGAGCACGCTGATAGGATTGTTGATGCACATAAATACCAGTACTTGGCCGGCTGCCTTGTCCACTTGAGGAGCGTATATATAATAATGCAATAAAGGGCTGTTTCAACGCTATTAGCGAAGGTCCTTGTGAGCATTGATAATATGAACCAGTTGGTGAGCCAAAGGACCTCAGCCGATCTTGCCAGGGAGGGTTCCAATACCATAGAGGAAACTTTGGAGAAGCACAGGTCAGCCAGAGCTGCCAACGGTGCCTGTACGAAGACCCTCGGGCCATAGGCGACCAGCCACCTACTATCCCAGCCCATAACCTTCAAGAACCAATAATAAGGTACATATAACAGAGGCATCAAAGAGGACCTCAATGCCACCTCCGGCTGCCATTCCCAGGTAAGATACCCCCTACCGAAGACCAGATAATGGGATACCTCTATTGACTGCCAGTATTCATCGGCACTGCTGTAAGTGCAGATGAGAAGGGCGTTTATGACTCGGAATAGTAAGAACCAGATGAACGACGGAACGCGAGAATGCCAATCATTTTTAGCTGTCATTTTAAATTCATGCAACTGACAGTTTAAGGTTTGATACAAAGAGATTTTCCCTAAAGACGAAATCGATCGAGCCCGGTATATAGTCCGATAACCCAAATGATTACCAAGTTTAACCATGATATCAGATACCTCCACCTTTGACTTGGCACCCTCCATCACAAGGTACGACGTAATCGATCGACGTGGCGAGCGCGATCAACGTTTTTACGCGTCAACGAGGATGGGACGGGATATGCCAGCGATGAACTACCAGTTTATCGCGCAGCTGAGTGAGAAGGCAGAGCAGTGCCGAGCGACGGGGCGGTCATTTTAACTCACATTCATTTGTTTGGTTTAGTTTCTGAAGGGGTTGGGCAAGGCTGGACAGTTTTACGAACTCGAATCGTTCCATATATTTGCATATTCAGACCTCGAAGAATTCTTCTGGATGTTCCAACCTTGGAGAATCTATCGTGTTTCGACCTCGGAGAATCTTCCGCGCTTCAACCTCGGAGAATCTTCCGTGCTTCAACCTCGGAGAATCTTTGCAATTTTTCCGCAAAGAATCTTTCGTAATCTGACAAGTTTCCTTGCGCCTATCAGATCCATCAGATCTCTGTTGATCAGTAGTGTCACCATCACTGATTACAT
>JAAPAO010000268.1:0-44617 GCA_013115145.1 Perkinsus chesapeaki | reverse complement strand
CGGACCTACACTGCTAAGGGCCAATTACTGTCCCCAAAACCCATACCCCACAGCACCCATACCAATACATCTCCAGCTAAGTCCATAAGACCGCGAATGCGCTTCCCCGATGAGGACTTCCCAGGTTGACGGACTTATATGACTCACATCTTGTCTTGTATTGAACCAGACGTTAGAGCGATCAAAAGCAGAAACCACTCGGCGAATAGGACAGAATCGCGCTGGCTTGTACGTTTTGCTATTGACTGAGAGCTCTGTACTTGCGGCGCCTACGAAACTCCTGAATGTAGCTCCATTTACGCGAAGCAGGCAGAGACGTACTTCAGCGAGCTAAGGAAGCCGCTGGCGGGGAATGTGTCGGTATAGGAGGGAAAGAAGAAACACTCGTCAGTGGCAGGCTGCCAGAGCTCATTGTGCCCGGAGCTAGAGTCTCTTCTCAGGACGAACCTTGAAACTTTAATCATGCAAGTCGGTTTTGATATGCACGTCCTACATCGCACACTCATCAGCAACACACCGGCACGAAACACAAAAGGACTCGATGATTGGGTAGTTCGAGCTCTGTGTGCGGCGATACGTGTCGATTCTGTTAAAGAAGTTGCAGAGTAGTACTGCATGCTCTTCCCAGTCTCCTGAAAAGAGGACACCACCGATTATATTTTGAACACCGGGGAATGACGATGCAATCCCATTGAATGGTACAAGTGCTGCAATAACGACCGCATGAGTATCCTGAACTTGCGGCTGTTGTTGATGCTATTGGTGAGTTTCTAGTTCTGGTGCCATAGACTTGGCCAGACTTGATATCGTTCATTCATTACCCAAGCTAAGGGAGTTGTCGAACACTATACCTGTCCCGATGAAGCGGTCAGCCTATAGGGACTTTCCCCTTCTCGACCTATTCCCCTGTGGCACACCCGCGCGGCATAATCCTCCCTCACCAGCTCTTATGTCAATGAAAGTCTGTGGAGTACACCAAACATCGAGATTCAGCTTTGTGCTTCCCCTCAAAGTAGCGAATATTTGATCATCTGTGAGGAAGGGTATCTGACACGGTAAAAAATCTTCCCACTGTACGTCTACTAGGGTGGTGGCGTCTTGGCCAAGCTCTTTCCGCGCAGGTACTTGAAGTTGATCTAGACTATGGTTCGAAGGTTGATAACTTTCGGAACAGGAGTGATGTCAGCTGCTGGAGTATACGCATCCCTCGGTCGATAAAAGATGAACACAGAAATCAAACGGTGACGAAGCTACGACGGCTACATAATTAACTCTTAGATGAAAGTTGGGCTAGCTTCGGCAGTAAAATCTTGACGGTGCGATAAAACTTTTGCAGGGATCGGCTTGACTATGCAAGTTGCATAATGCAACTCCCTCACTAGTTCTATATCTCAAGATGCAGACACAGTGAGATGGAGAAGCAACCGATAGAGGAAAGTGCGAATGCTTACCATACTAACGAACCTCGCAACCCTTTCGATAGCATATGGGTCATCCAAAGAAGTCACTTCTGGCGGCGGAGTGAGTGTCTGAGTCACATATCGACAAGCCTGAAAATTGAGGCATCAGCACATAAGACACGACCTCGGTGGCGCAAGACGCAAGGTGTTATATTCGGACTCACAAGAATGCTCTTGCCGTCGAGATCAGTGCCAAGTGCCATGCCGCCTTCAACAACGGCTTTAGGATAGCTTGACCGCAGCTTATCGAGCCATCCCTGAATGTGAGCGAGAAGTTGCCGAGGCTCTGCTCCTGGTGAAATATCCTAAGAAAAGAGGATGATCTTTCCTATAAGTAGTTGGACACAATGGTGAGCACTTCCTGTTGTCGTTGAGTAATAGAGATAAGTGGATTTATTGTGGCTGAGATTGATATATAGGATTCCTTCGAGTCCTCAACTGCCGTGTACCCCAGAATAACCGCCTGAAGCGTGCTGTGTGATACCATCCGTCTGACGGATACCCCTTAAATTCGCTACTGGTGTATCAAGCCTGAAGCTGCCTTCAACCGCTGAGGCGTTGTTGAAAATACTGGGCAGAGGCAAGGAGAAGGAGCCCAGGAAATGTCGTTCTGTATCTGGCACATACTATCTGCGCGTCTCACAGCGACCTGACTCCTTCCTTGGTAAACGTCGGCATCGGCTTTCATCGTCCAAGTTCCTTGAAATCACTCACTTTTTACGTTGCTGTTAAGCGGAACGAGAGAGACCTCGGCGAAGAATGCGGGCAGGGAAATGCGCACAACAGGTATTTTGGGTGTTTTGTCTCGTAGACTCGAGTTGACCGTAGACAATGAATAATATTGGATAGAAGGGAGTGATAATGAATATTATATATCAGAATGAAGGCACGTGGCGAAGGAATTATCTGAACACTCGTTGCACCTTGGAGTGGAAAAGATCGCTCGCGTTCTGCATGATGCAAGCTGTACTCGATGAGCAAAAGAGAAAAAGTTGCCGTCGTTGAAGAGCAAGTTGCTCTGAGCAACGTCATAGAGTGTTCACTGGACTCCTCCCCAATGAACGAGGAGCAAGTGGGGGTGGGCTACCTGTGTGTGTCGCGTGTCCAGCTCTGAGTGTTCTAGTGATAGTCTTTTCATCGAAGACATTGAAGCTAACGCTGCCGGGGATGTCAGCAAACTCGTCTGCCGAAACCTGCTCGTACTTGGGCCGACCGGGCGAATACATAAAGTCTACCTCAACGTCTCGAGGGCGCATGTAAGGTATAACAACTTTCTGGTTTATATCGGCGTTAGCGAGAAGGCCGCCCGCGGAGACAGGCTTGGTTGTTTCAGATACTGTTTCTCCGTGGAAGTTGACAAGCCGAACTTCAACGACAATCTGGTCGCACGACTTTTACCAGGAAAATCGGAGTGTAACTTACATCCGGCGACGTATCCTCGTTGAGGGCTTTATACGAATTGAAATTCCCTAAAGGAATAGATCTTCGAAGTGTAATAGCGAGAATTCACCTGACGGTACGAAACCGCTATGCGAGGCGAAGCCGGTGGCCGAGCTGTATGAGACTGCCATCGGCTGGTGATAGCTGTGAACCTCCTGTCGACGTCGAGGAAGGCCGGAAACTTGTATTATCTAAGGCTCTAACTTTACGCACATGAGCGGTCATAGACAGAGGGCCACTTGAAGATGCAGGTCGAGTTGCTTTGTTGCGTTCACACTGTGGCGAGGGTCTCTCAAGGCGGCCGGGCGAAGTGGACGGTATGGAGTGAAGAGTGTGCGCAGTGCAAACCTTAACGATACATCACAGCGGCAGTTGTGAGCACCTACAGTAGCTGAGTCCACTGCATCCAAGAGAAGAAGTCTATCTCATACTCCTCGACAACACTTCGATACGTCACCGCCGACCTGATGAAGTACGATTCTTCTAGAGTGTGGATGGCCCTACGTTTTGCGGTGGGGATTCCCCAACGGGGGAGTATTTCTTTCCGGACAACCAGGTTTTCTAGAAAATTATATAATATATAATATAGTTTATAATATAATTTATATTGTGAGTATCTATTGAGCTGTCTCGGCTGAGCGCGAATATATCCTCGAAAGAGTAAGGGGACTCCGCTTATATCGTAACATTTCGTCGCCAGTATACCGAATGTGCACTGCCAAGACTGTACATATTATGGAGACGCCTTTTTTCTCCGAGATTCCTAGTAACCAGCCTACAGATTTACTTGCCTAGCCTCACCTTATCTGTAGATTCTGCTTGCTCCTGGCCCGGACTCGGTCTATGAAGTTTTGTAAGTGCTCTTCGCGCTCTATTTCATCATCGACTCCAATGGAGCCAGATGTGCTCGTCCGACCTAACCCCTAGTTTGATCGTTGAAGTACTGCCGACTGACGTGGTGGCTTAGCATCGTGATAAGGCTCTTTCAATGTCGAATCGAGCATGGCGCGTCGGCGCAAATGCGCTGGCAGCTCTCGGTCGAATGCAGGAATCGGTGAAGTCGAGTACTCCCCTGAAGCAGTGCCTACTGCCTACGGAGGAGCAGAGGTCCGAATGATTATTCAGCTGATACGGAATTTCAAAACATAATCTGATTCTATTTTAGAGGGGCATCCGGGCAACAGTATGATAGATAACACTACAGCTCGAATATCTTGACCTAACTTGAAGTTGAATGTGAACTTATGTTCAAGGCTATGCGAAAGGCTGATCTATGGTCGCTTGGTTCTAGCTTCGCGTTGGTCGCTTGGTTCTAGCTTCGCGTTGTCCAACTGGCATGAGGATTACGTGCGATGCAGCTAGGGTACAACGCTCGGAATGTTCTCGGGTCGCTCTCATCCGCTCTCATTCCAACTTACCTGTAAGCTTTCCTTCAGCTCGTTCTCGCAGCATCATCAGGCGCGCACTACGCCACATTGCAGAACCGTCCTCACCCACGGCAAGACGTAACCAACAGTACCTAACGATATACCTCTCTCGCAAGATGTATATAGAAAGTCTAACGTAGCGGTTGTGGTGCTGGACCAAGAACTAACCCACATAATATATACCGTTCCTGAATTGAGTATTGCAAGGCTTTACTCCCATTGAGAAGTAGACAGCCACTCAGGTTTGGTTGCCAAAGTGAAGGAGGATTGGGACGATCAGGTTATTCAGCATTACGACAAGCCATTGATAATTTCTAACATTTGATAACTAATGATGTAAATTATAAGCGCGGTATCAACTACCGCTAGGTA
Organism: Perkinsus chesapeaki; assembly: GCA_013115145.1. Classification (NCBI taxonomy): domain Eukaryota; phylum Perkinsozoa; order Perkinsida; family Perkinsidae; genus Perkinsus; species Perkinsus chesapeaki. The sequence goes on along the minus strand of JAAPAO010000268.1, from coordinate 39,918 downwards.
GTAGGCGAGTAACCACCAGTGAATACGTCGATAATAGGGAACAATCTATCTCTACTTCCGCTCATAGTAATCGGCCAAGTCATCATCGATCCCTCCGTCGTTGATCAAATCCATTTTAGGCGTGTTCGGTTTTGTATCAACTTCCCCGAGCTGCCCACAGCTAGGCAGTCCGACGATTGGAGGAACAGCGTATCCATTGGGCCCGGATCCACTTGGCCAAGTCAGCGTCCCGTTGACGAAGCCTGTAGATTATCAGGCGTCGAACTGCGAAGCCGACTTAGTTTACCCGTCGTATATTCTGAAGGTTCCTGTCCTCCGTTGAAGACGGTTATCGGTTCCTCAAAATGGTGACGCTGGTAGACATGCGTTACCTGATGTTCATCAATGCGTATGATGGGAGTGACAATGGATATATGTCAGAAAACTTCAGGAAAGGTTCGACAAATCGCCAATAGCAATCAGACGTTTTGCATGTTTGATCAGCGCTGTGAGATCAAAGACTTGATTCTAAACTAGTCGTGAATCCTCACTTGCTTGCCTCCAACAGTGCTCCTAACACCGATGGCAGCGGTGCCCGCTAGCTTCGTCTGTCCAGTAGCTAACCGGATTGCTCGAGGGACTACTAGCTGCCAACGACTGCCGAGTAGGGTGACGTAGATGTCTAAAGAATGTCCTCGTTGCAGAACCTGCGATGGGTTGTACTCACTGAGACTCAGAATATAGGGCATAGTGTGGACAGCAAATGAAAATGCTCCGGCAGGCAAAGATAGTTTCCCTTCAGGCTTCGTGTCATCCTAATTACCATCCGTACTCCGGCCTACGAACTAGTTACTTACGAAAGGGAGCCTTCCCAAGGACCAGGTAAAGACGTCCGACAACGGCAGCTCGAGTTCAGAGGCCACCTCGGTTCCTGTGGGCATCGCGGTGTCGGGCAAAAGTGCGACTGTGATACCTCCGTCCAACCTCGCAGTGAGGTAAACTCGGACTTTCCTTGCATTTTCCCGGCGAGCAATTTCCAATGGAGAATCGAGTTTGTGATCAGCTGTTATCAAATCCGCGTTGTACAATAGGTTCATATCGTACTGAACAGGAGCGCGAGAAAATGCCGGAGCGAAAATAATTCAGGCTAACTTGGAATAGTACTCATAGTTTCGATGGTGGTGCCAGTCATCTAGCCATTATTTGCATTTCGCGCCCCATCCCCCCACACCCGGACGCAGGACTCGCGGTCAGTAGCAAGCGGGGCCACGAAAAGCGTGGCATCTGGCAGCTGACCAGCGAGCCCTTGGACAGAGATTGATAGTTGACGACTATCAACTATGTCCTCCAGACCCACGCGCCTGGAGTGTGGTTATTTAATGCTCTCCGAATATCTGCAATGGCTCGGATCAGCGCAATGGCTGCACTGATCATGTAACGTATCTTTGTAATAGTAATGATCCTCATGTTCTTTCCTGTGACTAGGCTTTGTCAATTTCAAGTTCATGTTTGTAGGGTTAGGCAAAAAATGTAACGATGAACTGGCTCACATAAGTGTTCGGTTCACAGTGATTTCTACCCAGTATTAATGGCAGTCACATTTTCTTACGATGACACCGTTTTCGGGCACATGTAGCTCTTCAGCTCAGAAGGATGAGCAATCCGACGGTTTCGCACACTTAAAGACAACCTTTGAAATTGGAACAGAGTTGCCATTGAAAGTATCCTCAGTTATGGTCGCAAAGTATGTACATAGGCTATTAGCACAAGTATCACGGCAAATATAAAGGTCGCATCGTCTTGATGACCTAGTCGATATGGCGCTCAGCCGGAGGAGCCTATCGTTTGCAAGGAGCTGTGCACGAGACTCGACGCACCTTGGGTTCATCTGGATGCGGTCTCGAGGTCCTCCACCTTTCATTTACTATTGAGATTGCTTCTGTGATTGGTAACGACTGGATAAAAGAGATCTGCAATAAGAGACACTAATAGGGAATAACGAGTACCTATAAGTGACCATATCCGAATGTTCGTTGAGGTATAATGTGAATGCATATCTGCGGTATAATGGCTATCCCTTTCCCTGTTACTAAACACTTATCGCAGCCTACGTCCCGACTACACGAGCTAGCTCTCGCTGTCCCAGCTTCCGCTTAAGGCAGATACTTAACCATCGAATCGATACGTATCCTATCCCAAGAACGGCAGATTCCTGCAGTCGGAGGTCTACCTCTTCAGCCTCTTCGCGCATTTCGCGCTCGCGATCATCAACTGGAAATTTCTTCAAAGGTAAGGCCTTCAGCAGCCATGGTGTGGATGTGAACCCCTGGCGCTCCCGTAGCACTTTAACGTATTGCCAGCTACGATACCTGCTGAATTTGTGCAAATTGTCTCCTTTTAACCCATGCCCTACAACTCCGCGGTGGCATCTCCAACCGCTTTCTCCTCTTCATAACGCTGCAACCGTAAACTGTGCCTCTTTCGCAGCACACTCTCATCAAAAGCGGCAGCACTGTTAATACTTATCGTTCGTGATACAAAGCAACTAACTTGTCGAGGGCTACCTGTCGGCAATGAGACCAGCTAGTTGAGCGTTTAGGCTCTCAAGCTTCCTTGTTGAATGCTCCCTTATGGATGAGAATCTACATTTGATTACGACAGATATGAAGTTAATAAGTGTCTCACTCTCGCCATTTCTTCAGCATTTGACAAGCTTTGACACCTTCCTGGCCCAACAGCCCGAGAGCTTGCGCGCATCCACTCAGATCGACTGTCGTGATTTCGACGTTTAGAGGGTAACTGGAAGCACAGGTCTCATTGTCTGCAGGCATCATCGAATCTTTCTCGTGTTTGCAGGTATGATGGGAGGTTGGCGTATCGAGTACGGTAAGGTGATCTCTCACAGTCTTCTCCCCCAGTCAGGTTCCGCATCTTCCCCCATTTGCATCTTAAGGGCAACATCTCTGTGGCTCCTAGTTGCCGAGTTGGCACCAGATGAGATACTCTGAGGGGATTCTTATCAATTAGAAGTCACCAAGGATACGAAATCTACCGGGTCCAATTGGTAACGGCACGGAAGCCCTTGCTGACATGAAGTGGTTTGTTGAAAAGTCATTTCAGTTTAAACTTGAGCTAACATGTCGAGTGCTCACCGGACTAGGAATATTCGTAGCCCAGTGTAGCCGGTTCACTTGAACTCAAATCGGGGAATCCTGATGAATGGGAATTGACCAAGACACTAGCCTCGACCATGAGGAAGCGTGACAATCAGCCTAAGTGAGAAAAACGGCAGCGCTCCAAACAAAGGGAAAACCATCAACCAGTCTGATCAATGCACCACAGCGACTACAGCGAGAGATTAAGGTTCCAATCATGCCAGGACCACCCCTTGCACCTGGCAACGGTAAGCACAGCGCGGAATACAAGGCCTAACAAGCGTACGAAAGATGAACAAATGATAAATTGAGACGAGGGATACTGTACAGTATCCTTTTCGAACTGAGGAGGTTGCCTGTTAGAACGCGATGCAGGAATCGTGCAAAGCTAAAGATTCTCTCAAGACAAGTGAGCACACGTGCTTAGTGAATAATAATAAAAGGTTAGGGGGTAAAGCATGCAAGAAATGAGTTATAAACGAATTCCTCAAGATGCACTACACACAAATAGCAGGGATATAACACTACACAACGTGGTGTGCGTTTACGGTATACTAGTACTTGTTAGACTTCTTGTGTCTTGCACAGTCTTACGAAGCTAAACGAAGCTAAGGTAGGAGATCATACAAAACGGGGTGCTATCCAATCGCTTAAGAAGAAGTTCAGAAGAAGCTTGGTGTAGTCTAAGTTACACTAGCCTCGACCTGGCAGAGTAGAGCCATCTTCACCATCTATTTGGTATGGCACGACGCTGGTCAGCACCTATAGCAAAGCACGGTTGTTGCATAACAACTGCGTACACTTCCAGTGACGCGGTAGCAGTTGATGAACTCTCAAGGATAACCCAACAGAGGAGCTAACACGACTAGGGATATAGTAATAACCTTCGCGACATATCTTGCTGTGGGGGGGGAAGAAGTAGTATCACGATAACAGGCAAAAACCTGGACCAAACACCTGGGGAGGATACGCTGTTGACGGCGTCGCCGTAGCTCACAGGGCATAGACTTTTCTTCCGAGTAAAGTTGCAATTCAAACTTTCAACTGAGTGAGAGAGAGGCGAAGCCGAGTTTTCCACGTACGGATATGAGTGCGTGATATGAGCGGATATCCGCTCATATCGTCTTTATGGCCCATCAAGTATTAGACCATGTGGTAAGGATGACTACCCGATTGGGGTTCTCCCACCGCACGTACACCTCCGCCAGTAGAGCGCGCCCCTAAGCTCGGGGCCTCTCCCTAAGGTGCGTGGAACTAGTGAAACCTGATCAATTGTGCTTGATAGTCGAGTCCGGGCTGCGCGTTTTACGATCCTGAGGTTTCTTCTCATCCTTAGTTGTCTCGTCTCTCACTTGTGTTTGAGAAGCGACTCTTATCATCTAACCCAAACTAAAAGTCCATCTTCTTTAACCAAGTCTGACATTGTGTTCTATCACGGTGGTTACAACACAGCCATATTTTAGTTTCGGTCATTGTATTGTAGCTTTTAAATATGCTTCTCAATCTCTCCATTATCATTCTTGGTATATGTGCGAGCGCCAATGACACTCACGGTGAGACTCCCACCGGGGCGATATTATCTGTACACCCCAGATCCACCAGAAGGAGCCTGCCCTCTGCAGTGGATGGATTATTTCTTTTATGTAGTTTTTAGAGACACTTACCCCCACGGAACTATACTTGGAGCATACCAGAAGGATGGTAATACGGTGACCCGATACTTTGCTGACGCCGATATTGAAGTGCTGAAGAGAATGTACCCGAACTTTATCGGGGATAATACTATGAAAACAGCGACCTTCGACCCCAAACAAGATGTTCTCAACATAACGTTCTTGAATGGTTATAACGCTGGTTATAAGTTGCCTGAGTAGTTGGAGATGTTGTAGACCGAGCCATCACACTCAAGGGGTTTGCTGGCCTTACCGTTTTCAATGAGTGTCGTCGACACATAAAATACTCCTGAGTTGTTTTGGCCACGTGAGCCTTATACAAATTATCATTTGTCCGTTAATAGGGTATCGAGTTGTAAATTACAATCTGTAAGGTGGAATACTGGGTCCTTCTGACCCTGCTGAGGACGACTCTTTCCAACGATGTGTGAAGGCATATTCGTTTAACATGGATGTCGGGCACACCACTCAAGGCATGCCATTCTGGTCCATCCTCCACCAGTAACAGAGTCGGAGCATCTTCCCCCCATTTATCCTTGCTGACGTAAGACGGGCTGTGAGGAGGTCGCCTCGGAATGATGTGATATAATCCAGCACTGTAGGACACAGGGACCGTGGGCCACCGTATTAACCGAATCATAATAACAGTTAATAAATACGTGACTCGTAGACACAGTAGCTTCACTCGCCGGCGAAGATTCGACAGAGATGGTCCACTAGGTTGGGGAGAGGCCACTTGCCTCCCTCCTCGATATAACAAAGCCAATACAGCCAGCCATGCATGAAACAGTGAGATTGATTAACGAGGACAATGAATACTATATCATCTTGGATTGGGGGAGGTTGTCCAAGTGAACCTGAGTGTAATTCCGCACAAACTTGCCTAACAAATGTATTGAATAGAGTCGGGCTACATAAGCAATTGGAAGTGGACACCGGAGCTGGGGGGACTAGCATGACACATGAAATAGAGGAAGGCAACTCGGCAAACCAGGGGCGCTTCGAGACTGTGAATGTTCCACAGTTACAACTAACTTTATCCAGTTCTGAATGATACTCCATTCTGCTACAAGAGCGATGAGGCGGCCTGCGAGGCAGACAGCTAGGAGTGTCAACGAAAAGCACCGCAATGTCAACGGATAGCTACCTAAAACAGAAACAAGTATACAAAGGGACACTAAGTCGGGCTGGCAGAAGGAAGAGAATAAAATACGGGATAATGGTGATCGGAACATGGGATATACTTATGCTAAATATATTGCTTATACAATATATACTTGTCAATATAATGATAATAATAGTATACAGTACAATTGTAATAGACACAAGGTTAGAAGACAACATATCTCGAACTTCGACTTGGACGCCTAGCGGTGGAACGGCCCTACATCTCTATGGGTGTAATTATAAATTAAAATTAGACTCGTTTGTTTCCTCTACGCATTAAAATTATTAATGTATGAAAGAAACAAACGAGCGCTTCCAGCTAAGAGCCGATAGATCACTGCTGCATAGAGGACCAAAGGCAGCTCAAGGCAGCTTACCCTCTAGGATAGCAATGCCCACCAGAGGAGTGCCGTAGAGGCCGGTCATAGCTAGGACTCCGAGGGGAGACTTGAAACCGTTAGCAAGTATCGTCAGGACGAAAAGTGAGTGACTCGGAGTGAACCCGAGAGCTACGGACTTATTATTAACATCTTTCCAATGTGTTCCGGTGTACCTTACAGGAACATGCGAACTCTTGTAGGTGAATCGCTTACGCGGCTGTCACCTGTGATGCAGCACAAGTGCACCATTCGATAGTGAGGATGGTGAGGCAGATGGCGACGAAAAGGAACCGAAGAGTCCAGTACGCGGCTGATAAATCCAGGGTTAGTCTAAGCCACATAATGCTACGTAAGAATATATCGGATACGATGTCCAAGGTGGCGCCAAAGAGACCTGATAAAGTATGATGGGCTGTATCGACGAAGAGTGCTACACTCAATCGGCTATACAAACTCGTGAGTCACGAGTCTTCACTACTATTGTAAGTCACGAGTCGTAATAGTAGTGAAGACTAGTGTAACCCTAGTAATGAACCGGTACATGATTAGGATCAGCATTTTTAGGATACAGTATACATCTGGCGACACAAAAACACCAGAAAGAAAAGTAAAAAGATCAAACCCCGATCTACTGCAGTCGAGTAATACTCACTCAGAAGATGATTACGTTAAGAGAGTCTTTGAAAAATCAGAGGCGTCCTTTCATCATGAAAGTTTCATGTCCACATTCTGCGTGGTTTAAACCGCAGTAGGTATGGGAAATAAGCGCAACTGTAGCACGGCTCTTTTTGCGAAAGACTACACCAATTCAAGATCTAATTAGTAAAAGCCCAGACCAAGTCGGACCAAATGTGGTGCAGTTTCCAACCCATTTACCGATGCACGGATGCGTGAAATGTTACAGGCAGCTTTATCGACATCATGATCAGCAAGTTGCTAAATTGATCTGGGAAAGTATTAATTTGCTCTGGGCTTTTACTCACTTTTACTAATTATACTGAATAGATCTTGAGATGGTGTAGTACGATTAAGACGAACCGAAATATGCACTATACTCACTCTTCTGGTTGAGCTTGGCTGCAAGGTAGCCATCGAGGAAGTCCGTCAAGGCCAATGCAAGGGTCAGCAGGATAAACCACTTCCCTGATGAGACGGATGCCAACCAAACGTAGTCTAACAGCAGAGTGCCTTACCAGATGGGGATGTGACGAGCACAATGGATGCCATGGACATCCGGAAATAACATATAACATTGGGAGTGTTTAGTAGGACGTGCCATATCTCCATTTATTACGATCAAACGAAATACCGCAAAGCTGGGATTTGTGCGTCCTCTGCTACGGATTCCTGGTCGATTTTTGCGTGCCTCAACAACATCTAAGGATGTATTTCCCAACTGCAATCTGAAAATTGGGAAATCCGAGCAAGAGCTCATTTCCCACTAGAGAAAGACCAATGGATATTCCAACACTGACAATTATCCAATCTGCGCCATAGGTACACTCTGTGTCACTCTGTTTTAATAGCCATGGAGGATGGCTCTATTTAAGCATGTGTGAAGGTACATTGATTCATCATACCAACCAAGTGTATCATTCGAGGCCGGCCATCAGTGATAGCTCATCACTACACCTCCTCAGGATCTAATTAGTGAAATCCGAGACCAGTTCGATGTAACGTGGAACAAATTAATAAAAGCCCAGACGAGCTTCATCACCTGAACAAACGAGCTCGGGAATCTCAAAGCACCATCAGATATCTACTCTGGAGCGTATGTGTGATGGGTGTCCGATATAAATGATGTAAGTTACTTCGAACAACGCTAGGACATCCTAGAAAGGTTGAAAGAGAGAGCCGAAAGTTGAATACTCGCACTTTGGGAAATGTGGCAGATACGACCAGAAAGGGGAACATCAAACAAACATCAAAGAACATCATCAAACAGGGGAACATCAAACACTCCTTCCCTCTATGGCCGGCAGCAGCCCCAGACATCGAGTTAGTGTATTTATTCATCTCATCCAGCCATTGACAAACTAAACCCACTAGATTCAAATAAGGCTGCGGTATTTAACAAGATTCAATGGTACCACCAAACGTCAGTTATTCTTCTTCCTCTTCACTTAAAAGATGATCATCGGCCGGGTCAGCTGGGAAAGGATAAGGACCTGATCGTGCCACAAAAACGGCCTAAAAGGTCTTAGTCGTGAAAATGAGTAATGTAGAGCAAGAACAACGATGAAACAGCACCTTTCTCGATCGTGCTGATTGACACGCAAAACGACTGAAAATTTCTTCTCAGTTTTTTTCCGCCCAAGTGCGAATCGAAATAATTACTGTTAGTAAATAACTACATATCATTACGGACTTCGAGTGCAAGTTTAATGCCTAATACTGGGTGGCTATCGAGCGAAATACTGGCAAATTCAACTATTCTTCCCGTCAACATGTGAAGGCCAACATGGGCGTAAGTCCCGCTGTACACTTACCGGCCGCGTTGCTGCATCCCTGAAAGTCTATATATGATGCTCCTTTGGCCACTTCATTTTGTAGCTTTTTCAATACCACCGATCTAAATCAACCGTCCCGGGTTCGAACCCCAGCGCCGACACTTACGGTCTGTTGTGAACCTTGAACCCAAATACTCTTGGTTCGAAGTACACCGGCACCTCCGCTGGTAACAACTTGGGGAAGGTCTAATGAGTAAGTTTATGATACCGCCAAAGACGTCAATAACAAAACAGATAGAGGCAGATAAGGATGCCTTGTCTGCCTCATTAAGGCACAAAACATAACGTAACATTACGTGGGAATTCAATATAATAAAACAGACCACTGAAATGCATATAGCCGCCCGCACGGCATAATTTGACCTGCGCTGCTGTACCCATCGCCACAGTTTTATGAAGGCGGCACAATCGGCGATAAAATAGGTTCCTCTTCTTGAGAGTTAGCGCTATGAAGCTGCTCGCGATCTACTTCTTAACATTTCAAGGTTCCGGGTTCCTTCCGACTCCGATGGATAGGTGTTGTTGTTTTAAGCTATCTTCATGAAGGTAATTTCAAAACGTCATTACCAACTCGAGCGAATACGCCGAAGAACAATTCTTAAAAAAACTGAAACTATGAAATATTATTCAATGTCAATTTCATAGAACCGCATATCATTTTCATTTTTTATAGATTCCCATCTCACCTGGAAGAACAGGCTCGGAAGTGATGCTCCAAAGTAAGCTCCATCAAGATGCGCATGTTTCTGTCGAGGGACGTACAACTGCTCGCACTTAGGGCAATACAACTAAATTACACGGCGATAAACCGCGCGCCACGAAACTCCTCTCCCCACCTTCACGGGCTCCACTCTGAGTTCTTCGCCAACCCTTCCAGTTGGAAGGACATGCTGCCCATTGCAATACACTCGAGGACATGTACCGTAGTCACCTGCATCGCTCCGCTGTAAGAATGGTGCACGATTTACGTTTTTATTCTACCTCTAAGGTACTTTTCTTTAACGACCAGCAGCCCTCTTGGCGTCAGGCAATACCGAGCGTGTATCAAACCATACAGGTCGACCGCCTCTCTATAAACCTCCAAGAAATCCTAACAAACATTCAGTGGAAAATAAATGGCAGAAAATTTACGTTATCGGCAAGATCCTCGTCATCTGGTCTCTCATCGCTGAGGATCATCTCCATCGCATGGTCGTAGAACTGACGAAAGATAGCTTCTTACGACAGGAATTTGGAAACTTGCCATCAGTCCGATTCTCATGCCAAAGATATGCGGCAGAGTATTATTTCCCACAAGAACGCGTCATCGCTTTAAACTACCTTCCCCACCAACAAGTTGTAATTTTCAAGCACCCTGAATCCGCTACCATCAATTACTCGACACAAAATGATTCCTGCGCGTCACCACCACACGACTACGCCAAGGATACATTCACAATATTATAGTAGAACTTAGACACGTCTTAGAGAAACATGAACTATTAGTCCAGCCCAAAGAATGCACTTGTTATCCCCCTAGGGGCTAGCGAAAAATTCCCTCGTATTTCCTCAGCAGTGGAACACTTTCTACCATAGAGAAATACCTGTTCTTAACGGCTGTATAATATCCACCATCAGCATTATCTTGCACGAGAACTATACATTTTACGATAGTACTTGCTTTATGCCACAGTGATGGTTGAAGCTCATTGAGATTTATTATTTTCGTAATTTTTAACAGCCTACCCTGTATGTGCCTTCGACATATACAGCACACAATGAAAACTATATATATTATTCATTATATGATCCATTCCGGACTTGTATTAGAATCCTATGCGTAACGGGCGGCCATTATACCTCACCACTCCTACCTGAACTTTTGCTCTCAGTCCATACAAATTGAATGCATCCCTAATGTAGTCCTCATCGACCTCGGCAAACATTTCATGTCCCTAAAAACATGCGACTTAATGGAAGGTCTATTAACATGGAGATTCCGGTTAAAGCGATGATACACGCAATTGAGAAGATAATTGAATAGTAATGATAATACGATATCAATTTACCATAAGTAGATAACGGAAGTCCTGACAAGAGAGGAGTTGTGAGAAGGCAACCTCGGATTGATGTGAAGTCACCACTCACTGGACGCCCCACAGTAGCAAAGCAAATGACGGTAACAGGTTTATTAACTTGTGTCTCGCAGATAGAAAGTTACGAATGATATTTACTGATATAAATTGATATCAACTACAGTAATGATTTTCAATAATATAAGCTTGACCCCCCTCATCATCATCATCATCGCCTTCAACTACCTTCAGGCTGCAATACCATGCGATCCACCCACAATCATACGAACAGGAGTCATCATCTGACATAACAACAAAAGTCAAATACAGCTTACTCGCTCCGACAAACAGACAAGCTGCGATGATCTCTCTCCTATTTCCTATCGATTACGAACTTATTGATATTCTCAATCCGAAGAAAACGCGTCAAGAGTAGTACTGCTTTACAGTGTCAATAACAATTTACAGTGTCAATAACAATTTACAGTGTCAATAACAATTTACAGTGCCAATAACAATTTACAGTGTCAATAATAATTTACAGTGTCAATAACAATTTACAGTGTCAATAACAATTTACAGTGTCAATAACAATTTACAGTGTCAATAACAATTTACAGTGTCTAACAATTTACAGTGTCAATAACAGAAGTAATAGAACTTAAACCGTACAAATCCATTGTGTGATACATGACCAAAATACTACACCTTTCCCGATCATATAGAGGCTTGTCAATAGAAAAAAGGGTCGTTAATCGGTCCTAATCTGAGTAAAAATCCACCCAACTTGATAAACCAAGTTCCTATTTGATGGGTAAGATGTGTAGATGTAGATAACCGAATCCGAATACAAGGCGGCGGAGCCACATGGAGTTCCTGACCCTAAACCTTCCTCTGTGTCCAACTATGAATGTCTCACTTACTCAAGCAGACTCCCCCAAAAATCCGCGATCGGTATGTCAGGTCAAATGCGTCACGACCTTCTAGTTCGGGACTATTAAATCCACTACTACCCTATCAAGATGTTTGAAGTATGATTTTTGAACATAGATTCGAACCTTGGACATACGGATGGTAGTCCTGCACACTGTCCATTACGCCAATTCTACCCGTATTACCACTATCCTCTGACAATGGTTGAGGATGACGTGATCCCGAGGGTGGTGTATTCGCTAACGAATGACCTTGCAGCATCTTCACCGCTGGTGCAGAACTGAACAGCATTGCTATGTTAGTAAAATGACATTCTTCAAATGTAAGTGGAAAGTAATTTGCAAAATTATTTTATCATCATCAAAAATACCATATCGTATCAGATACTCAATACGATAATGTGGACCAGGCTGATCTCTGAACTAGCAGTCAGAGCTCGACTAGGAAACAAACAGGTCTGCCTCATTATTATCAGCAAGATATGACTCAGATCTAGTACTTCCGTTTCTGGACTTGCCAAAATCCAGCTTACTCTCCCCCCCCAGGGATAATATAAAGACTAATATTCCCGGCCTCTACATTTAGCGGACGAGTTCATAAATTATATACTGCAACTGATCACCACGCTGGAAGTCGCCCCCCGCTAACCACATCATTTATGAAAGATTCTCCAAGGTGAAAGCTCTACAGTGTGGAAGGATCGGACAATATCTTTTCGCACTGCAAAACCGCCGATGCATTCCATCAAAAAGAACTTTGGGAGGGGCGGAGGTGGTTCACGTTTATAAACCTTAGCATTCCACAAGCCCGGCAGTAATATCCAATGACCGATATAAAGCAAGGAATAATGGATTTAATTATGTCCCCGCCGAGGATCGAACCCACGCCCCCCTCCCCCTTCTTCACTACCTATCAAGCGTGGTTGTGGTGGTGGTGTTCTTTGCAGTACTACTAGCCTTGTTGTCTTCTTCTATTGTCGCACTAGTACAAGTAGTCTTCCTACGCTTAACCGGGTTAGTCACCGAGCTGGCTTGATCGGCTGATGACAAAACAGTGATGGTAGTCTCGGTGATACGTCGGCAGACTAGCTGTTACTGGATCCCTAGCAAGTGAGGAGGAACCAAACAGAAAAGCAACCACACGGGCCCTGTCAGGAATCCATTAGACGAACTTCAGCAACGAAATAAATTGCAAGATTCAGAAACGCATGCTGCTGCTGCTGCTGCTCATGATCACCATCAAGCCAGTCCAGCCCACATTCTCACTCGATCCCACACGGCGCTTGGAGAGGACACAGCCGGTCGGGCGTCGACAAATATCGACACAGGCTGTTGTGACAGAGGCAAATGAGCTGTCCCCTCGGTCGGCTTGCCGTCATAGAAGTCTACAACGTATCTGAGGAGGGATATTCGAAAACATATAACCTGAGTTCACAACATCTCATACCGATTTTTATTAAGCAATGAACTGGGTGGCCCCCATTTTAAGAGGTGAGTATAAAATCATTGTATGACAAGGCTAGATTTAATAATATCCGTAATAGTGCTATCGATACTTTTTCGAGGCTCTTGTTGTAGTTTTATTATCATAAAAACCAATTCCCAACAGATATGCTCTTCACGTTCTCTGTGGTGTGGCAACACAATACCAATTGTCCCCGGTACACCATCTCCGCACTGGCAATGATCTTCCCATCTCGGAAGAACCTATTCCGATGAGACTGGACGACTCATTCACTCCCAGTCTTCACTTTATGAATATTCTCCGGGACTCTATCAAATGGGTATAATTACTCTACCCCTTACAAGGGTAACTATTCGTCCTTAGTCTGCACTGATACCCCTCCGCCTACCTCACAGTAGCGCCACATCGATCAACAAACCAATCATGCCTATCAAACGGCTCCGTCCAGCCACCAAACAACCGCATAAACCGAGCCTTTGGGGACATCTCACCTAACCATCATCACCATGCCTCCAGCAACGATCCCCAAGACTGATAAAGTTTTACTTCACTTGAAAGGGCAATTTCCTGTGGAAATTTTCCGCCCGTTCAAAATGCGAACTCGACGAGCCCAAGATGGGCTAAAATGGCGCATATCATCATGACGTGGCATGTTGCTGGCCTGGGCATCGTTTTAAGATAACCCCAACTACCTGGTCGACCGACAAACTTGACAAGTCTGAGCTCTTCTGGAGCACACTTGTGACCATGCAGCCTACCCTCAACTTCCTTGATTTGATACCAAGCCCCTGATAAACGATCAACTTTCAACGGCTTAGGCCGTGACTCGAGAGCAGGCGACATTCACGTTACTCCCATCACCTCCTTCCTTCGTCCCATCTGTGCGTCGAAAAGGATATCGAACCAGTTTACCGTGGACACCATACGCCGAGGCGGCGATCGGAAAAGGCAGATGATAATATATATAGTACACTTGTAACGAATCATGAAGTCAAACTGACGTAAAATTCCGCAGATGAGAAACAACCATTAAAACCGCATCTGGTCAGGTTCCGCGAAATTGCTTGGTTATTCTGCTGCCACTTCCGAGGAGATCCATTGTTAAATGTTAATAGACCGTGAGTAGATTCGTAAAATGTATTGGTCATATACTATACAATCACACGTTATGATTGCTAAGATATAATATTATTAATAGCTCTTTATATTATTATATAATATAGTTCATATTACAACAATAATCCTATTGCTGTATCAAGTGTCGAAACTGCAGGAATATCGAGAACGCTTCAGAGGTAAACGGCCGCCCAAGACACCAGACTAGTTCGGTCCAATTCACTTTATAAGCGAACGAGATAAGTTATATGACTCCTAACGCTCTCGAAAGGTATGCAGAGTCGCATAAAATGAATAATTCCTGGGAGTGGGTTCTGTATGACTAAGCACCCTTTACATTACTTTCATTAACAGCATTATGTATAGCAACAACCATCCTCATATCACCAGCATCAACATCATGACCCTTCCTGACCTCATACCACTCCTTCCTCTCATCTTCATAATAACTACCTCTTAACCGTCTTATAGAACTGCTCCTCGCTAGGGTACTTGAACATGTCCCCGTCTACTCCTGGTATAGTAGATGTCGTCCGATCTTTCGAAAGCCCGCTCGACGAGGGTCTTTCAGCTTCGGGCTTCTCTGAAGCCTGAGCCCACGAGAATATCTTGGTAGATTTTTCCCGGTAAGAAAAGCGTTTAATAGCCGGAAAAATTATGCTGTGATTCACTTGTTGCGGGAATCGGGGGCAGTTCCAACAAGATGTGGTGAAAGATTCGAAATAGGTTGATTCAGAGTTAAGCCAGTGAGAGGAAGACTAGGTGTATCGAACTCAGCAGCTCAAAGTGAGATTCGTCTACTAATAGAAAGCGTATCAGAGGTAGGATGTAAAAGACACCCACGTTATAATGATTTCCGAAAAGAGTAGTTTTGATAGGAAATATTATTTTGTTATAATATATCGATAGCACCATTCATAATGTAAAATATGAAATAGAGATTCGGGTTCCGCGAATTCAAGTTATTTAACGCCCCTCCATCATGCCATCACATAACAATATTTGTACATCGATAATAACTTCTGTTGGCGACTGTGATGCATTACCGTAACCAAGGGGACAAGATGACATAAAGTGATTAGAACTAAAATAATAGGACTACAAGAATTATACGATAGTCACGCGCCACAAAATTCAGTAGAAAGAGCGCATGATGATAAGTCACGTCACCGTCATTCGCATTAGTCTGATATCTAGACAATATAAGGCCCGGTCAATGAGGACCGTTTAAATCTGGCCTAAGTAGTCCAGTTTTCGGGACTGGTTTGGGTTCTTACTAATAAGAATAATGACCTCCCGAACTGAAGGGAGTTTTCTTACCCGATTAGTAGAATTCTACCTGAGACTTTGAGCCTCCAATACTTTCTCCAAGTCCTTTTTTGCGTAAAACAGCTATTACAATGTAATCAAAGTACGTTGTTCGATACGTGAGGAAGGCAACCTTGGGTATTCTTGCGAATCAGTTATAGCGCACTCTCGTATTGGTGTGGCAGCTCAGAGTAACTGGTAAACCTAGACTCACTGCCGACCAACTTGATGTCTATAGACGTTCCGTGACGAACCTGGCATAGAACTTCTCAATTTCAACGTATTATACGAAATAGTACTTAATTGTTTTTTTGAGTCTCGTAAAAGAGTTCAGTTTTAACCGCCGGGGGCTCCGGGAGGAAGGGGAAGTATTATTTGGGCCTCGGTGTTGGCAGACCCGCTTCATGGTGCTGTTGGACCCTCCGCGCGTTCAACAAGCAAAATAAAAATTAAACCATACCACTCAGGAGGAAGTCATCTAGTTTCACAGAAATGTATTTCTTGAGGATCGGGAAGTGTTACTTACGCGGAAATATAACGGAAATTCTGCGAGTAAATCTGAGTCTACAGGGTAAGGCAGGCACCGCTAAGAAGCCAATGCGATAAGACTCGAATCTAGTTCTCCCCAATGTAGGCCACAAGGCAACATTAAATACATTCGGGCTCAGCATCCGATGTTCCTTTATGACTCCCTAACCACACTAGCTTGATTATCTTGCCTCTAATGCTTACACGCACTAATAATGCAATTTATCAACAGCAGCAACAACAACAACAACAACCATACGACCATCATCATAAAGAAGACACCGACACAAGCACGGTCGTCGAGCACCCCGCTGTATCTGCTGAGACCGCCACGTACGAACTTCTAGGGCTGCTCGATAATCTTGAATTCGTGTCATAAGCGTTGCAATTGACGAGGAGGGGAAAGTTAGTCGGAAATCGGTTGTTTGTTTGCATCGATCACAGTGGAAAATTTCGCAGTAATCTGAGTTATACTTCCTATGTGAGGTTGTGGCATCAGAATGGCACCCTTTCACAGTGAGAAAGTTTTGTTATGTTCGTAACGTAATGTTTTTCATTGTTCTACATATGCGTCTCCAAAAGTGATTGGATTGATCAGGATGGCATCAATACGGCTATTTTCAGGTACTCGGCCCATCGCAGTAACTCCTTCGATTCAACCGTCGCCGGCGCCTCTACAGCTTCCAGCAACGACTCCTCCTCTGAGGACTCCTCTGACGCATTTGGCAGCAGCCGGTTTATCAATAAAGAGGACACCCTCATTATATTTGATTGGGACGACACAATTCTCCCAACACGTTACCTGACCGTCGAATGCGTAAATCAATCACCAAGTCACTTTCGCTGCTACCATGGCTCAGGGCCTCCACGTTGACGCTTCCTTTCTGCCTGCTGGTTTGACAGCGGTCTTGGAGGAATACGCCGAGCTCGTTAAAAACACTCTAGTGACTGCTATGGAGTTTGGTACGCTACTATGGCAATGTCTGTTACCCTAATTCTCGATAATCATTCCAATGTGGCACTTGTACGGTAAAGGTTTCTCTTATTGTTGCAAACACCACCTGCTCACGATTTTGTCTCCCTTGTGTTCCTCGTCCACATGGAGGCCTCCGCGAACCAGAGCTCGGCGTCCATTCGGCGATAACCTACCGTTGCAAGTTTGCTCGATCAGTTATCATTAAATATTTGTAGGTACTGTTATTATAGTGACCAATGCCGAAGCTGGCTGGATCCCTCTGACCTGCGCCAGGTACCTGCCGTCGTTGCTCCCAACTTTAAGCACCATTCAACATAGCTCTGCGAGGACAACTTACGAGCCTCAAGTACGTGTAGACTTCAGCTCAAGTTCGTGGTCATTCTAAGTAGGGGTTTGCCTCTGCATTTGAATGGAAAGCTCAATCTTTTAAAAAGGCCATTGCCGAGCACTTTTCGACCCCACCTGTTCTCGGGTAGACAGTCTCTGCGGGAATGCGTCACAATAATTGTCCCCGTTCAGGCGTAGGCGCTGCGTGGTGTCCCTGGGAGACTCTGCGCACGAGCGTCTTGCTGTTATTAATGCTTGCTATGCTCTTAATGAGATGATAATGGCACAGGATAGCTGTCGAGATAATCTAATTCTTTGTAAAAGTCTAAAGTTTATGGAGAAGCCTGATTTGGAACACCTCAAAAAAGTAACCTCCTTTCTGCGCGCTTCTCTTGGGTGTCCTAAAAGCACTCGATTCAGCGAGAGCCAGGCTTGCCCGGCGGGTTAGAATTATGCAAACGTCATTCCTCTTCACGTTTCGCCTACCCGCATAGTGTCGGAGCTTTGAAGAGGTTTAACAACTAATCGGTATCTAATAATTGTTTAGCGAGAACCTCTGGTAACAAGCTCCTTAAGGAAATGTAGTTGCATTTATGTAGCTATGTATGTCACTAAATTCCAAAAAAAATACTAGCGCCCCTTCAAAGCTTTTACTGCACCATTTGAAACTTGTATGATTAACTGTAGCGCTTGCTGTGACGGGTTTCCCTACTGGAGAGGGATCTTCACCAATTTACCATACACCTATTTTGAAATCATGCGTGAAGGCTATAGAGTTTTTGATGAAATATAAGTCAGATTGTGCAAATTGTCCCCCTTTTCTCAGGAGCAATATCTAATCCAAGGGTGCCTCTCACAAGTTGTCAGATATGACAATGATTTAGACCTTTGCATCCAGCCCCAGAGCAACAACCCCTCAAGCGAACGTTGTGTGAGCCATCCTTTGTGAGCTAAACTTGTCCAATTCTTCTTTGCTTCATTGTGGAAGGGAATTTCCCAACTACAGGCTCCCGCTGCTACTGCTGAATCGTACTGGTGTTTATCTATTAATTTGAACCTTGCCATACATTATAAATCTATTCTCGCGATCTACTGTCACATGAATGCAGACTAATGTTTTCATTTACCGCGTTGTCTGTCGAGTTCACGCAGTGTCACGAGCACATACAAAACACAAGAGCCGTACATTATGGTGACGCTATTGAACCTTTTTGTCGGTGGATTAGTGGCGCGTTAGCTGCTGATGCGGCTTCCCAAGTGGGCGGTAAGCGTCACTTCTCTATGTAACGATTTTTTCGCTCAACCATTACTCAGAGCCTTATTCGAATATCACAATGGTTGATGAGGCATTAGAAAAATCTCACCAAGAGCTTCAATTTGGTACCTTACTTCACTCGCAACTCTCACGCGCCAAAAAAATATGAGGCATGGGCCCTCTTTTTCGCATCACCATGTAGTTGCCTCCGTTGCGGTGCGCTCCGATTCGGTCACACGAAACGCCCAAGGACTGCGTAAAGCGGCTCATCGTAACACGCCCGAAGCGCCGACGACAGCGGGTTACCAGGATGGTCTAACACGCCCGGAGCGCCGACGACAGCGGGTTACCAGGATGGTCTAACACGCCCGAAGCGTCGACGACAGCGGGTTACCAGGATGGTCGTCTTTGTTGTCTCGAGCGTTTGATCTCGCAAGAATTTTCTCTTCTAAAGAGACCTGTCCGCGAATTGAGTGATTCACTGAAGTGCTCCCCTCCCCAGTGGAAGTATGGAGCCCATACTACGGATCACACTGTGTGTTGGTCCCATTCGAGGTAAACTAGCCAGCCAATCGCTGGCTGGGGGCCTCAGCGGTTGAGGCCTTAGGGGATCCTGATGCCGGAGTGATACGAGATGTGAGACTCATATCTCAGATTGTCGCCAACAATTCGTCGGTGACGGTTATTTTGAAGTACCACCCTTCCCCTTGGGGCAGCGGCAAGCCTACTTCACAGCGGGATTCTCACTGGGGCAGAGCTTCGGCTGTTGCTGGTCGCGCCTGTCCGTACGGTTGCCTGTTGCGCCACCACAGTTTTGTGGTGTTTATCTACATTGGCGTAAAATTGTTCTCTTCTTGCTCTCCCTTTACAATGGAGGATATCGCTTGACTGACGTGAATCCATAGTGGGTAGAATCAGCTCGTTAGGTGATTAATATGATCAAGTCGATCCTCTGGGAGTATTACTCCCTGATCATTCTTCCGGGCTGTTTGTGCTTCGCGATACGAGCACACCTTACCATTGTACACAGTAGTTATTTCGAGGGCTATCTGTGCATGTGACACACAGTCAGGAAGATTGCAGCGATCTGATCGCTCCCCTGAGATTCTCTGGCTGAGAAAGATGGCATTTTTAGCCTTCCTGAAACGCCCGTGGCTTACTCAAAAACCAGTGCTATGAGTCCTGTTGAACCAAACGAAACATCAGCATCTACTAAGCGTGAGAAACAGCCAACAAGACAGACGTTCAAGACAGCAATTATTATGTAGTGGGTATCGGGAAATTATCATAAATGAAGAAGCTAACCGTCTTTAAAGTTTCCAAGGGCTTGTTCAACGATAGATCTTGGCCTGCCCCATAGAGCTGAGAAGAAACTCGTCATTACGTTACAGGAGTATAAAGTGATTCCCTCCTAGCAGAACTATGAGCCAAAACATTATTGATTGGAAGTCAATCGATGGTATTATTATTAATAATTTATTAATCTCATGGAGATTGCTGCCAGTCTTAAAAGCCCCTTACCTACCCTCACAAATACTAGACGTGCTTTATGCGGTAACTTGAGGTACCTCACCTGTCCAAATGGATGCGGTATCGACGAATCCTGATTCGATTCAGTTAAGGGTCCAAAGAACAGTTTATCCTACCTTGAGATCGTAATCAGGTGCCTTACTGAAGGCTTCTTGTTGGCTGAACTTGAGATTCAGCAACCACGTTTTGCTACTCGTCCATGGATAAATGTAACCCAGATCTCCAGTCAACACTAATAACTGAAGGAGAACTACAGTAAGCAGTTTTTACATCTTATGTTTTCAAGCAGCTGAGTAATGGTTCCATTATACGCTCACCTTCATATTGTATGTATCAATAAGTGGCCCTAGGATCGGGTACGAGTCTTCATATTGGCTGTAGCTCGACTGTATAGCATTGTCCACCTAAAAGGCTTTCTACCGACGATGGCGTCCATTGTTCTGAACTTACCTCCGGATTATATCTTTTATACACAAATGATGGGTCCACTCCGATACTTTTTTTAACTTCAGCTTTGTTTAAGAACGCCTCGGCCTACCAAAACATATTCAAGCCATATCATTAAGAGAAGAGGGCTCACTTGAGCGAATGGTCTACAATAATCTGGGACTTGATTCATACACACTTCTCCCAAGTTATACCTAAATGGTGAAGTTGAGCTTCATAGCAGCGGCCATTCTAGCCGCTAAAATTCAGCGGTTACATATTAATATTGACTTCTCTGGGGAGGTTGAGAATAGAGCTGTTCTGACACGCTTCAGCAGCACGTTTACAGGCAATGTTGACTAAAATACAAAGTTACATTGTAAGGTATGTTTCCATTGCATCTTGACCCTCTTACGTGGACTCGGATCTTGATTGCATATTGTAGCTTGACTAACGCACTGAAGGTTTTCCAAGTTCATCTTCTCATACCTAATACATCACAACGGCGGGTTCAACATCAAAATAGAGTTATGTCCACAAGGAGAAAAGACAGAAAATACACAAATGGGTTTGACATGTTAACTTTGACGCTGACTTTGCAGCATGCTTACTGTTCTTTGGTTATCCTCCTCGGAGTTGTAGGGCTGCCATACGCTGTTTTTGGAGTATCCACAATCCTGAACACGTGCTTTCAAGAGCTACTACGAGAATCTAAAACATCTTACTGCGTTCTAAATGACGTTAACGCATTGAGCAAGGCGACTCCTGTGAAGTCTATTTGATGACGCTTACTCTTATTCACATTATACTCATACGTCAACTTGGCAGCTTTCGGTATCACCAAGCCTAAGCTATGGATCCAAAAGTGAGAACGAGCAATCGGCCTACCTGATTGTGAAGATCCAAAATAATAAACTCTATGATTATACTGAGGGAACTTCTTGAAGAATGCTACTGTAAAGTTACGTCTAAAATAGAGCAGATATGGTCCGTAGTAGATCCCAATCTTACAAGTATGCCGCACGAATGTTAGAATCGGTTTCGATCTTCCCAGTACTGAACCCAACCCCGGCGGGCTCGTCCAAATAGACCAGATTGAATGCTTGATTCCAGTTTAGACTGAAACGAGAATAACGAATTGGGTCGGCAGCGAGCGTACCTGTTATTCAATATAGCCCCCGAGGTCGTATTGATTATACATGGCCCGTTGGATGTGAGGAACGACATTAGACTACTCAAACCTGGTTCACCGGGCGTCCATATAACCGTTGGGTCGCTTGACGGGAACCCATAGGACTGGATGAACCAATAAAAGTATCTTGAACAAGGATGCTGCTCGTCATCTTTGTTGGATAATCAGACTCACTTCACTCCACTATCAACTTCTATGTATCCATGTTCCTGGAAGTAGTCACTCACGCATATTTGAGATGCCCCAACGCCTTGAAGGCCTCGCGGCGCAGCCTCGGTCCTACCTGAAAAAAAAACATCCATCTCGGGATCACAAGTGGAGGGAAAAAGCAGTGAAACGCTCTGCGTAAAAGTGGAAGAGGCAAACGCTGAGCGAAGTGGCACTGACCGAGGTTCTGTGTTTGCCGGGCTTCGGTCTCGCAAAGCCAGAGGTAAGTGAATAACCCAGTGCGAAGAGCCGCCAGCAACAGGTGTGCCATCACGAGCCCTTTGAAGCCGAATGATAACCCCTAAAGAGAGCAAATTCCTTAGCTTAGGCACCTGAGTGGAGCTGGAGAAAGGAAATATTGCTCCTAGAAAAGCTTGCTTGATGAGAGGAGCAGGACGAACTATTACACTATATAGGAAGGCAATAGGCTGGTCTGGCCCTAAACTAGGAAAATTCAGCCAGACCACGGCTCATCGGGGTCCGTCGTACCCCTTTCAAGGCTCTCACAACCTACATTGCCGGCCTCTGTATGTGCTTGTGCTGGGTTATTCTGGAGACAGGGAAACATGCGCTTGCGTGCACCAGTCAAGACTACTCGAGTGTCTCGCCTCACTCATTGGATCCGTTTCAATCAGTATTGGGGTCGATTAGGACCACATTCCGATCCGGGGCATGGATTTCAGGTCTGGAGCTTAGCAACTTTCGTCCCACTCCCAGCGCTTCCATGTGACTGAAGAGGGGGGTGCAACGAGAGGGCTGTCGCGGATCGTGTGCGTGCGTGCCGCCATTAGTATCGGAGAAAATTCAGGCGCCCTGCCATGTGCTGATCGTCGTATGAAACCCGATGTATCCCAGCTATCCGTACTGCTGTGGTGATTTCTACGACGTTGGGCGAGAAGTGGGTGGCACGTGCAATCGTATATAACTTGTTTTCGGGTGTGGCTTGGGCAATGTGCGCGTGACATGTGCAGTGTGCGGCGAAGTGTGTGCAGGCGGGGGGTTTGCGAATTGCAAGACTTCCACACTTTCAGAGCCCAGGTTTGAACTGCTAGTGATGAGTGCTAGAATATCAAGAAAGCTACATGATAATGACTACTCTTATGTTGACAATTGTGCCGTCATCTTAGATAGTTTCCAATTTCTGCACTAACTGTCAGTAAGCTACAGAACTGCTCTTCATGTAGGGGTCTGTTGAAGATGCAACAGGTATCTGAGATACCGTATCTCTAGAGGGTAACTAATGGATGCAATTCTGGGTCTCGACTTGCAATGCGAATTCCGCGTACATCCGGGGACTTCCCCTGGTTTGTCAGCGTCACCTCGTCAGGCGTCTCACATGAAGGAGTTTCATATTCCCTTTGATCTTTTCTGAGCTTCACGGTACAAACTTCGGACCACTCCTTTTGATCTCCTACAAGGCTGGTATTTCACCAGTAGAGTAGGGTTATTGCGGTTATCAAATTGGCTGGCACTAAGATGAAAGGGTGAACCCACGTGTTTTCAACTAGTGGCTCGGATGAATGACTATCTTTACACAACATTGATGGTTTGACAACAAAGGAACACTAATGTCACATGTAGCCGTTCACTGGGTCACGCAGTCAGCTGCACTGATGCCACGCCGCCGTCTAGACCTCGCAGCCTTCTTGCCAGCTCTTGCCTTCCTCCGTTCTTGTACGCTGGATTCCGACTCGAGGGAGCGGAATTTCTCATTGGCTCCGGCCCCAACTGTGAGGCCGAAAGAATTACTTATGTCTCTTAATCTCGCTATTTCAGAGACTAGCCGAGAAATCTCGGCATCTTGATCTGATTTCACCACCTGAGCAAAACGTTGCACGTCCATGAATCATACAATCCTACCTCTAGAGTCCTAAGCTCTGATACAATACGATTATAGACCGCTTCATCAACTCTGGCAACGTCGACATCGGTATGCCCGTCAGTTTTGAGCAGACGAGCCAGATACTGCAGCCGGCTTTTCATAAGCGCGTTTTCTCGTGTTAGTTCCCGAACGCTCCTGTCCGTGTCTGCAGAGTCATCGCTCCGAGTTGTGTGCTCCTCCATGAGATCGGCGATTCTGGAATTAAGCGCTTGTCTCAGCCGAACATTCTGTTGTTGAAGGCTAGCAACTTGGTCAGACTTTGTTTTTAAACGGAGCTGCAAGCACGTGCAGAGATTTTCGTTTTCCTCGTTCATAGCAAATGCAGACTGATAGGCGCACTTCAAGCTTCCTATCGTCGTCCGCATGTTCTCGATTCGGGTGTCGAACTTGTGGTCCCGCTTAGAACTAGCCCAGTGGATGTCCTGCACTTCGCGTTCGATTTTGAACTTTTCGGCACGGCACCTTGCCATGCGCTGCTCGGCCTCTACCAGCTTTCGTCGCGTTTCCTCTAGCTCTCCCCGCGACCCTTTTAATTCAACCTCTCGCGCCTCGCACTGACGTCGGCTTTCACGAATTTCACCGTTAAGCGACCGAGCCGTGTCTTCGAGCTTCGCGCATTTCTCTTCGAGTCGTTCTATCTCCTGGATCATCTTAGCCTCTCGCTTTCGGCTATTGTGAAGTTCTCGTTGGAGAACGCCAAGTGGAATTCCCTGAGCACAAAGGCGAACGAATCATGATCGAAGTTGTTCCGTGTGCCCTGCTGGCCCAATGGATAAGACACCACCCTCATAAGGTGGAGATTACGGGTTCGATCCGCGGGTAGGGTATTATTATTATACGCAGCGCCACTACCTCTGTTTTTCCCTCGATTGTATGTAAAACTTTCGAGCCTTCGATCGCCGAGGAGTTTACTGACGTTGAAACTGCGGAGCTCATCGCTGACTTGTCTAGTAAACGTTCTGAGAGTTTACTATTCGCTACAGTCCTTATCTCGACCAAGAATGATGTGCATTCTTCCCCACTACTATGTAGGAACGCCAAGACACGAAACAGTTCAGAAACCACATCTCCATGGTCATACACAAAGTGCACAAGTATTATAAAGTTCGCGTGAACTGACTTCGGGCTTCTGTCGATTCTTGTTGCCTCTCTTTGGCCTTCCTCTTCTGCTGCCTATAGTGGCGCCTAAAACATTTTTAATTAAGTAGAAACTAATACGCTATGTAGTTACCGTCGGATGGTCTTGAATCGGGCTCCGCGGTCCCGACGGCAGAAAATCTCGATTATCGGCGGTTCTTTTAGAGCAGCAATCCGCATTCTGGGCAACACGGTCGATGTGACAGAGGTCATGGGATTTCGCACAGTCATACGGAAAACCGAAGAGAACCACATCTGACTAAGTGTCGTAGTGCAGCTTGAAACCAAATAATCAAGGACAAGTAATCGAATGGTACTACGTTTTTACAACAACGATGAAAGGTGCATGACCGTCACTCAGAATGAAGTCGACATGCGTGAATAGAATTGTACTAATATCCAAATACCCTACCCGGGGATCGAACCCGGAATCTCCACCTTAGGAGGGTGGCGCCTTATCCATTGGGCCAGCAGGGCCGGCATCAAATCTTTTCTAGTATTACACGTTCCTCAGCAACTATAAACCTCAGCCACTGCGCTGAAGGTAGCTACAGCTCGTAATCATCCCAGCCAACCGTGTCTTTCCACACCCTCATTGAAAACTAAAGCCATAATTTATCGTGAGAAGTGTTTTCCCTCTCCGGCAAACGCCGACAGATTCGATCGGGACCAGCTGCCTTTATTACGCGGAGAATATTAGCAACTTCCATCACACATTACGTTGAGAAAATCCGAGTGGATGCAAGACGTCGTAGAAAATGATACAGAATTATCAATGGCCCTAGCAGCGTACGTTGATAAATCTCACTGGACACCGCCATCGTCGTGACGAGAACCGTGGAACCCAACGTTCTGCTGTAGCCAATGATTGCGGTGCGCCCAATACTGCTGCACTCGAAGCCTCTCAATCTCCGCTGCTTCTTCAGCTCGTCGTTGCTTATCAATATTAGCGGAGCGAAGCATCGCATTAATCACCTGAAACATACAGTGTCCTACGGAGAATTCCGAGATGGTTAAATGATTCCAGTGTGATATGACATCATCTACAAGTACATCACAGCTTACTCTTTCCCGAGGCTAATACCTCATATGGGTTTCTATGCGCACTTTCGGGCGCGTCACCGGTCCGAGCTCGTTTCATTAGTTTCTTATCATCATCTTCGCACACCGACATCGGCGACGGGCAGGTACTCGTGCTGCTGCAGCTGCTAACGACACTAGAAACACCACCAGCGAAGTCTACTGGACCATCAGAGCAGCCTGAAGAGAGAGAGTCCCCGGTTCGATCCCCGGTAGCGACATTTTTACCTAATTTTCTCTTCCCTGGCCGCGTCTGGTCCACTTCCATCACACTACAGGACGTCACCGGTTCTATCTGCCAATTATTATGCGTTAAATTATATCCATTCGCCATTAATAACAAGGAGACAGCAACCAATTAATAATCACACAAATATCCTGCACGCATACACATCAACAGCAACACCACCTAACAAGTCCCCATGAAAGAAAAATTTTGAAATATTTTCCCGAAAAGGCGAAAAATTTATCGTGGTTATTATTCGTCCTTATTGAGCCTAAAAAGCCTCTAAGTTGCTTCTACCATCCTCACCCATTCACACCGGCGATCAACATCCGCCAAAATATCCCACCCCACCATTGGTCAATAAACACCTTCCATCGCAGTCAAATTAAAAAAGCGCGCGCCCTGGTGATCGATTCTCTATCAACGCATCACTGCAGTGAATCGCATGACACAGAAACACGTTAGATGCTACAAAAGGTATTCAATAAGGAAATGCTCGTCCAGCCAGTTACCAATGGCCATCAGGAAAAACGCCATTCCCATACCAGCCGTCACACCATTCGCCGACGGACACTGACGATCACCGAGATTCCGCAACGCTTCGATGGCCGCTAGTTCCTTTTCTGATAAATCTTTCAGCCGACTTAGCAGCTCCTCATCAGGGCAATCGTCAGGCACTTTTCGCCGCGCCACGAAATTCCATTGCTCCTCCATCTGGCCGCCAACCCAGACGCAGAGCTCGTGACACTCCAGCAGACTTTTCGTGTCGCACTTTGCCAGAGAATCGCTCAAACGTTCGCCGGCCACCAGGAAATCCAAAACCTTCGCGATGCGACTCGAATCTTTCCGCTTCACCAACGCGGCAGCAATACTTAGAACTCTCCCTTCGTGCAGATCTGGATATTCGTGGCGCGCAAGAATTGCCTCTGCGATCTCTTCTATTTGCGTTTCTGCCTGCCCGCTAAGACTTGCTACTCTGATCGCTTCCAAAAGTGTTCCCACTGAAGCCTCCTCCACCCTCGCCAAGCATTTCTCGATCGCTTCCCGAAACACACCAACATTTGGCTCGCCAAGCTGCCACGCCTGGAATAAAGCGGCGAGTGACTCTATTCGATCATCTCGCCGTATTGCGAATAGCACTGTCGGCAAAGCTGTTGCCGCCATGCTCTCATGCAATCCCGCGAAGGAGCGGTAGAGCCTGTACGCGTGTGCTGGACTCAACGACTGCATCTTCACTTCCACCGAAGCCTTCGTGGAAGCGGATTCCCTAGCAATCGGTGGGGAAGTATCATTCTGATATAATCGATTAGCCGATCGATTTGCTTTCCAACTTCTCCGTCGAGCTTCCTCGCTGAGTGCCATCCAAGTCTGCTTCATTGGCCATTTCGTGGCGCGCAGTAATGCACCAAATCTTGCCAGCTCTTCACCCGTGCTCTTGCCCAATCTACCCACACTATCCCCAATAAACCTCGCAGCTGCCTCAGATGCCCGACCGCGCGCCCCAGAATTATTCCTCCGATCCGGCAACCCGAAAGCAATGCAAACTTCACCTAGCGTTTTCAATGGCTCTCTAATTCTCTCCGCCTCCGTCAGGCCCGACGCAATCACATCGTACAAAGATTTGCTCTGAACTTTGGCCACCCCCACCCGCGCGCAGCACACCGCCAAGTCCACGTGCATCTGAAAATCCTTTTTCACATCAGCTGCTAGATGCGCTGCATGCAACAACAAAGATGGCATCTCCGCCCATCTCCAAATCTCACTGGTCTCCTCCGACCGCACCAACTTCGCCGTTATCGGTCCCAAAGACTCGAGGCATTGCCGACTCACCAATTGTCGATCCGCATGGACGTCATAAAGTCCATAATATCTACTTACTCTTTCCAAGAAAACTCGCGATGGTCCCAGGTTAACAATGCACCGCTGCAGCTCGGTGACAGGCAAATCTTTCACGCGCCTCGAAAATATTTCCCGTAAAATTTGCTGCGTATCTTCAGGTAAGTGAGATGCATGCTTTAACAGCACCCCATACAACACCGCAGGACCCATCCTCTCCAGCAAATCCGAATTCGCCAAAAACCGCGCCGCTTGGCCGACCGCAGGATGAAGCTCCCCATGGTAGCCATTAGAACCATTGATAATTTCTGGGCGCGCAAGAAACGACATACCACCAAGTGCAGATTCTGACCTCGGCTGCAATCGATGCAGTAAAACGCAAACCTGATGGGGAAATTCGAGGGAAAAAACAACAGGCCCAACAGATGGCGAAAGCGATGAAGAAGAGCAAAAAGAGAAGAAATTCAATTACACTGCATTTTTAGGTCGACTAAGGCAATGAAAAATACCCGGTCATGAAATCTTCCGCAGAAATTGGAAAAAAATCGGGATTTTCCTAAATTTTCCCCTTTTCCCCACTCACTTTAACGAGTTCTTCTTCTTCTCCAATGAACCCGTTCTCCGCTTCTTTATTTTTCCCCGCCGACAGACATCCAGACGACTCCCTCTCGGCGAGATGTGCCAGAGCGGCATCGGCCAGAGAAACGCAATGTCGACCGTCCGCACGCACTATTGAGTAGAGGAACTCAGGAAATTGATGGCCGAGATTCCGGCTTACGCGCCACGAGTTTGTTACCTTGAACAGATGTACATACAGTCGTTCGCCTCAGTGAACAGGGA
This sequence comes from Perkinsus chesapeaki, assembly GCA_013115145.1. Lineage (NCBI taxonomy): Eukaryota > Perkinsozoa > Perkinsida > Perkinsidae > Perkinsus > Perkinsus chesapeaki. The sequence continues at coordinate 10,737 of JAAPAO010000268.1, read as the reverse complement.
AGTGATGAAAACAGGTAATAGATTTCCGCGCCGTATTGAAGCGAGTTCTACCGGCAGCTAACAGGCCGTCAACCAACGACAATAACGCTCAACATGCAGCCACTTTGCAAGGGTATCATAACAACCCAACGACGACGTGAAGGGATAACTGTAACCCTTGCGCGCCGCCGCCCTTGCTTCCTGAGAGCCCACGCAATCCCTATATACCCTAGTATAGGATGCTTCCCTTGGGGGAGGGGCAAACGAAGAGATCCCGCTTGAGAAATAGTTTACCAATCTCGGCAGCTTCAAGACCGACACCGCGAAATGCCCTCAATTTCAATGGCAAATTTCCTCCTCCTAATTGTTATAGTTGACCAACTTCGTTCACAAAATGCACATCAATATGAGATAAAAGTCAAATATCAATTTTATAGAGTCGAACAGAGTTAGTCACTATCAATCGTGGATCATTGACGTATGGCATTTGCACATTAGAAATATAAACATTATATCACTAAATCCACTTCTCGTTTATTGCTCTCAACTCTACCCCATCCTCCTTCTACTACCTGTAATGCGGTCGCCAGACAACTCAGGCCTTTCCCCCCGAGAGTGTAAAACTCGTCAAATCGCTGAGTTGGTAGATTAGCTGCAACTTGGAGAAGATCCAATCGATCGAGTTGAGTTATTCGCAGCAGAAAGCTGACCAACGACTCCAGTGTTATATCTGAGGTGGATCTAAGAAAAGCATCTGGGCCGCGCGAGAGTGGGAAGAAACGGAAATGTTGGCAAATAAAGACACACAAGCGGGCAATTCAAAAGGAAATCTCTTTTGATTTCCGAAAGATCGTGCTCCCATCTTTTTCAAACGGGACAATGACAAAAGTACATGCGAAAAGCTGACACAAAATTATCCATAGTACCTCCATCTTGAGCTCGAGCCGACACCACCTCAGCAACTCTTTCCACTAAATGCTTCACTCGACGATCGGATTTGGCGCCGCTAATATTGTGGCGCGCGGTCAGGCCGTGTAATATACGTATCAAGCTGTCCGTCGGAAGCGAGTCTGACCAGAATTACCGTCACGCGCCACAAAATCAAACGAAAAATTTCCTCCGCCGGCTCACCTATTGTATCCATTTTCATTCCAGAGCTATAAAGCCTATCCACAAGCTCAGCCCTCGAACCCTCTCTCCGAGCCGTTAATTCTTCGATGGCAGCAGCAGCCAAAGGACCCTTCAACCCGTGACCATTGACTTTATTATGACCATTACGCCGAGGAATACTCTCTTTTACAGAATTAGAACCTTCCGGTAGCCTTGATCATATTACAAATGCACGCCAATCTACCTACCGCGAATCTTCAGGTCAACTGGTTGTTGCCGCGTGGCTGTTGCCTCCAAGCTAAGCTTGGAAAAGTACCGCCCATACCTGCTCCACTGTGACATTTCACTGCGCCCTGAAATTCAAGTGGACAATAAGGTAGCGTATCATTCCTCCGTCGTTTTCCAATGAGATTTAATCTAGGAACCATACGTCACAGCAGAAGTTGGGAATGCGCCGGCAGAATATATCTCTTTATGGCAGCCAGCAGGAGCTCCCTTGAGAATATCTGATACTTCAAATGCGCGCCTTTAAGTGCTCCTGGATGAATTGGTGCGTAGTAGGGGAAAAAGATTGACCTCGACCGACACCAATAAATTACAAAACCCTACCGTAATAGACTATGACAAAAATGGATAATAAATTATTTTATAAATAGGAAAGATAGAACGTAAAAGATTTCACTCATCACAGACCATTTACATCTCCCCATCCCATTAGTACTATTACCAATCCCTCTTCCTCCTACTCCTCCTCTGCCGCGGCCGTGGTGGCACGGCTGCAAGTCTGTATAGGTTAGGGAGGTTGATGCACCTCTTAACAGTTTGGTACGACGCATAATGCACCTTCCATTGGCGAACAAACGAAAATCTGCTTTAAAGTTTGAACATAGAATGAGTGTGATCCTTCATTGATGAACTTCACTCTGACCTGCATATACGTATTATATTTATAATACGTATCAATATATATTATAATGAAATTGGTAGAAGTATTAGAATATCCAATCATTAGTTATCAATAAAAATAATATTTATCAAGTACATTACTACTACCAATAGTGCTACCTAATAACCGGCCCAAAGCGTAAGATGAGCAGTTGCCACCAGAACCACCTAGCGCCCTATCGCCGAGGGTAACGACCATGTCCAATGCCGTCTACGAATGACGACTCCCTCCCCAAACTCAATAGTACCGTTATTAAGATATCGGCCAGACGTTAGACCTTATTTTTGGGTGTCATTATGAACGGGAGGTGGTGATGTCCTATGAGGTAGATATCTATCTCAAACACAGGAAGGACGGTGACGACGAGGAGGAGAAATGTTAATGGATTCAAATGCAGTGTGGTAGAATAGAACCCACGCCCTTTCGAATGAGAGCGCAAACTCTCAACCAACTGCGCTATACCAATCCACGAACGGCAATGATGGTGGCGAGACAAATATATGTACGACATAAATGTTACAATGTTACCAAAGGAGTGAATCGACAGCGCTCTTCCTCCGAGCCGCAGCCGACAGAGTGGGTTAAGCTTTGAATCGTCACTGCGCCGCAAAATTATGTTATAGTTAACTCTCAGTGCGGCACGAATTTGCTACTTTATTGTACAACAAGCTTTCGCAGAAAAGTTGGTATAACCAATGTTACCTGAGGAGACAATAATGACACAAATATTCTGCACGCATGCACACGAAACCATAATCCCAACTCACCTCAGCTCAATGCATATTATTATGACGTAGGTGTCACTCCCAATTCAGGCAGTGTTGCGGGAAAATTGGTATGACTACGTGTACGCGAACACACCGACTGTCAGAATATGATCGCTCGGTTGTGTCGGGCTCGGCAACGCTGTCTCCGCACTCAGCTCTTCATAGCTGTACGTGTTTGATACAGCTAATCCTCTCAGAGAGTTTTGAGTGAAACATATATAATCCAGCGTTCCTGAAAAAATACAGCATGCCGGGATCGAACCTGGGACCTAATCCAAACCATCTACAATCCCGTCAATCGGGTGAAATCTCAGATTATTTAGTGGAAGGAATTGCCCAAATCAAGATCAGAAAAGTAATCCCAAAATTGATGCCATTTGCTAATCAATCATTTTCTCACGGCAACACAGTTCTAGTCCACACCCGTGGGGATATTTCGGGAAAATTTCCGAAATTTCCGCGATTTTTCCCACCGAATTCTGACACGTAATTTCTAAAATAGAATATAAATAACATGATGCCTTTACCAGGAATCGAACCCGGGACCTTTCAGTTGCTACCTTGGAACTTCTGTGTGTAGTTGGTATAAGTCGCTTCACTATTCACTACAGCCGGATATATCGATCTCAACGGCAATGAGTGATGCATTTGACTCACCGGTGGCAGTATACCGTACGGATCATCCTGAACGGGAGACGCATTACAAACAAGAATGAAGGAACCACCACCACCACCACCTCTTAACTATATATCAAAAGGACTTCCTACCAGGCATTCATCCCAAGGTCAAAGAGCGCTCCTAGTCCGGAAGAGGAAATATAAAATATGTTACTAGTAATTCATCAAGCACAATCACCTCAACTCAGCTCTAAGTTACCTCCACCCACTACCCCCAGTCGCAAATTCATCGCTGACACACATACGCTGCCGGACGTACAAGAATACTGCGATCTGCCTCTTTCAAGCATCACACTGAAAGCCTAACAACCCCGCACCTCCCCCGATTCCAACAAAAAATCCCAAGCACAATCCCCTTAACTGGAGCTCTTAGCTATCTCCATCGAATCTCTCGAGGTGCAAGAATCCCCTTTTCCCCCTATTTCCAAGATAACGCTTAAAATCTACCAATCTCCCACTTCCCCCGAATCCAACAGTTGCCATTCTCCTCACCGGGATCGATGACGGACTCAGCCGCCCAGTTGTGAGCAACTCATACACGGCCGAATCTGGCGTCGAGTTGAAGTCGCCGCACATGATGATCGGCAGTACGCCGTTCTGGCTGTTACTCCACCCTTGGACGACCTCTGAAAAGGTCCCAGGTTCGAATCCCCCCAACGACATTTCTCTTACCCAGCATGCACATTGCCTGCCATAATTTAACGTCTCCAGCGTCGACGTCTGCCGTAATATGTGTGTTGACGATTCCTAAAGGCCTTCCACCGCACCTGTCGACCATGATAGGGATAATAACAGCATATTTTATTGTAGTGTATCACACTGCATTTTTATTATATTTACCGTATCACTACCAATCTTTCCCCAACTTTTACGCTTCACCCTATTTGCATTCAAACCCTTCAATACACTACCACGCGGCGCTATCGAACCAAATACACATGATTGCATTGAACCAAATGAGCTGTACTCATTCTGAACTGGGAGTGTATATGCTACAACCATACACACCAAACTACTGTACCAAATCTCATCTTATCGCCACAGAATGCCCCTCCTGGGATTCGAACCTGTGCCCCACCGCCGCCGCCGCCGCCCCCTCACCTCGAATCCTCCAACAAGCACGCCAGAGCAACATTGCCTTTACTAAGCCTGTTGCGCTGCTTAGTGCTCCTTGCCCCCTGGTAGCGAGCACTATCCTTAGCGTGGGCATCAAACTCTATAGTGAAGGAATCGACGACCGAGAAGCGGCTCTTCCGGTACAGAATCGCACACCCTTCCTCGCAGTACCTGATAAGCAATCACATCTTCAATTATTCACATATATAATATGATATAATATTGATAATACTTCACCAAGAACAACCTTCAACTCCTATCGAGGGTACAAACACTACCCATATTCCAGCACGAGAGTTCGATCCCCGGCACGGGTATTTTAACTTACTTGTCCGTGAATATCTCCCTGGTCTTAGGGGCATAAAGATAACCAAACCCAAGAGCCTCCAACGCCGGCAATAATGAAGAGTAGAAATGATCCGATTGGACTTCCTGAAAAACTCCATAAATCAACTCTAATTCTCAATGCTTTCTTATTCTTCTTCGCCTTTATCTTCCCGTTCGCTGATCTAATGTCGACCCATCTAAGCCATTTTCTCCCCCTTTATGTGATCTACTTTAGCCATAATAATAATACATGTTATTATTATACATGTATATAACAATAGTATACATGTATATAACAATGGTATACATGTATATAACAATAGTATATATGTATATAACATTAGCCCCTTGATAATATCCTACACATTCCTGATGCTATGTTCTAAAGTTACCTACCTATAACGAAACCAATCAAATAAAAGTGCGTATATTGCTAACTCCAAAAAAGCAGTACTCCGTTTGATGCACGTTTTTCATGCAAACGACCCAGGTTCGATTCCCGGTGAGCTCACCTGTAAACAGACCACATCCCCTTCAAGCGCAGCAATCTGCTTTATAATCAAATGCCTTCTATAATTCCAACTAAGCGCCCATGGCGGACAATAGGGATACTGCTGAGGTGTGCAATAAATATCTGGGGCGCGCAAGAATTTAATGCTACTCTCCCAGCGTTAACCTCACCTGCCAGGATGTTCCAGTTTAGCAGCTTGATCGCTTGCCCCGTCGCAATATGATCGAGTGCACCGTAAACAGATAACATCTCTCGCAGTGGCGGGGAGTACGTCATAGGATCGAATGATGGCATAGTCATCAAATACCTGAAATCGATCACCTAATCGATTTCTCGTCCTGTCTATATCACAACTTTCCCAAACCGCAAATACACCGTCAAGAATTCAAAGACCGTACCCGAAACTTCGCCAGGTGCCACACCAGCGAGTTAGCATGGAACAGCAGCAGCAGCCATCATCTCATTTACTACTCGAATCCATTTACTTTTCTAACGTTCCCCTCTACTCCATATAATTACGGTAAATATGATACAAGTGACAGCCCCGTGCCCAGTGGTTCCCTCCCCTTACACAGATCCACTGCCAGTTTGCGATATGGACGTCAAAGGCTGAAGGCCACTCTGTATAACCGGTCCCGAACTAGTCGAAGCATTATCTAAAGATACACCCCTTCCTAACGGACGTTTTTACCCGTGTAAAAACGCTCCAGTCCCTTCTTTTTTACCATTCGCAAAGCTGCTTGCTCGCTCTCGTTCCCCCACACTACCGTCCGATACACTAGAATCATCAGCCTGAAATAAGTTTAAATGAATACTCAAGGTAGGCATCTCTTTGCTCATGATCGACATAATCACTAAGTTGACTAAAATCATCGAATCCTTTCCAAGCCGTCCCCATATACTCCGAATACACTTCGTAAAGGGCGGAAAGGCCAGCAGCCACTCCCTAGGTTCCCTCAAGGACCAGCATGGCGGCATCTAGTCTTGAAACCTCCCTCCTGCACTTCACCCATTTCCTCAACGCTAAACAACTCCTGCTCTGAGTCATTCACAGAACGAGGGACAGTAATGCGAAAGTATTTTACAATTTTTCCAATAACATTTCCCTATTAGGTCTCTCCCCAGTGTTCTCCATGTCGCCAGTAACCCCACACTGTTACATTATTTCCCGACTCCCTCACCACCGTCCTTGTCATCTGCAATTTAGACGGTACCGGTTCCTTGCTGCTGATCCTGCAGTACCGAATGCGATGATGCCATCAAATATTACCACATAACTTACTTAACGCACAGCACTCTGTCCGTATCTTCCGGCACAGGAGTATACGTTCGAGTGTTCGCTACTGGCGTCCAACATGAACCACTCGCACCCGGCAATGGCGGGGATGTATTCTGAGGGAGAATTATGATTAGAATTAAGTAAATATAATTGACTTGACAATTTCACAGAAAGCGTAATTTTGACAAAAATATTCCAAAAGGACTTGTATTTTAATGAGAATAGAAATCTAGCTTCAAGCAGGCTCAAGAATACGCCGTGCAAACAGTCACCAAACTCACAAACGATGTGCATGATAATTTACTTCACTCTTTACGATTTACGCCTATACAACAACGGCAGCACGAAAGCACGGTAAAGTTACGAATGCGGAATTCTCACGCGCCACGAAATTCCCAGACAAGCATGTCTCCCAGATTTTATTACATTCGCTGGTGACTGATCCCGACCGCTTCCCGGCGCTGCCGAGTCAGGCCCTAAAGTCGCCGTTGTGCTATGTTCCGCAGCCTCATCCTGAGATGCATGCATCAACCTCAAGATACTCCTATAGTATTACCTCCTCTATACTCGCCCATGGGCAATACATACAGTCGTCTTCTTTATCACTTGCTGGGCACGGGAGGCAATGGTCATCCTAAGAAGACCGTGAGCTTGTCAATTATGGCGACCCTACGGTGAGAACTATATTGCCATTCACCAGTGCTGCTGTTCTAGAGGAAGGTGCTATGCATTACAAAACAAGCATACTAACCCAGAATTTACCCAGAGCTCTGCAGGGCGGCTGCGACAGCCTGAACCCGCTAAAGCGATGCCCCTATACTGGCTTTAATCAGCAGCCTGGTCGGAGGTTGGGACAGTCTGCTGTTGCACAAGAAGTAGAGACATAAGTGACAGAAATAGTTACGACCTTTGTGTGATATGTTTCATAACGTAAATGTTGCATACAACAAACTATCTCTCTAATCCTCCCGCTACCACGTTCGAATGAAGCTACTGAACAACAATCTCGCAAAGTGGCTATCAGCGCTGCTCCCGGGAGATTTCTCCGATCATACAGGAATCCACATTTTGATAATACAATACTCCAAGGGAATAATAGAATAGGCAATAATTAACAGGAGAATACTTCACGCGACAACTTCGACTCTATCATCTCGTCATGTGTTGGACTTCCAACGCCTCCCAAGAGAAGAGCACTGTCTAGTGAATGGCTAGCCTTATATAACCATTACCCTGCGTTAATAGGTATATACCCAAAAGCCCCACTTACAGCAAGATGCTTATATCCTTGCATGAGGCACTCTGGACTGCAATAAAATCTGAATGTCCGAGCCACGTCCCTTATAGTTCCTGGTCTATGTGGATGATACACACAATTGTGTATTGATGGCCCTCGATACCTATTAAACAACCGCTCACCAACTACTACTATGTCATATTTCACTTCCCGAAAAATTTTCATTATCAACTTGAACACCCTTATGATTGGTATAATGTCAGAACAAGATTCACCGAGCTCAAAGCTCAGGTTCACCGATTAGGCGGGCGCAGAGATTGCTCACAAAGACGTGATATTCTGTATCAGTTCGAAGGACCGTATTATATTATTGCGTATTGTTATATATAGTAATAATATTGACAGTAATATTATTCTACAGTAACAGATAATATGTTGATATACACACAATATACGTCACAGCCAATACAGTATTATAATGATGATATCCAACCTACCATATTCCCCTCAATTCCCATATTACCACTGCCAAGTAACCTTAGGATCATTCTCCCCAGCTTCCCATGTCTTAGCAGCTCCTACGGGGACACCCTGCATAGCTGCCACTGCCTGTCGGAACTGCTCATTGGCTGGCAGAGCTTCAACGGACTGCTTTCTGTCGGCGGACGGTGGATCGTTGGTCTCCAGCGGGACCTAGTAGGATTCAGAAATGAAAAGGTCGGTATTAATTCCCAAATAGAGATGCGGAAAAGTCTAAAGTTCAATATAAAATGCGCACATAATGTATCAGTGCATGTATGGCGGATATGATTTCCACTGAAAGAGCTGTAAGCAATCTACATTATAAAATTGCAAAGCACAGAATCGCCAACCTACTCCACGTGATGCCCTAGACCTTCGGGAGACTATGAAACGAATTGCTGGTATATAAACTATAATAAATCCACCTCTGAAAATAACAACTTTCTCGGGACACTGTTATTGCGCCACGAAATGCGGAAAATAAAGTATCTCATACACACTTAACTTCGCTGTAGCGGTCGTACAGGAGACTCTAACCAAAATCAGAAGCCGCATTCTCGAATGCCAGCAACAACAAGAACACAAAGATAATTAAGTTTAAGTTCATTATGATTTTCTGAGGAAAGTATTCTACAACCTATGCTTACAAGCAGCACTATATATGAAATAACGTGGCAAATTTACTCTCGAAAAGGCAGCAAAGTCCAGCAAGCGGAGGCAATGATAATAACCCCCGTGCTTACATCTCGTACAAGCACATAGGGAGATATCGGGCAGCCAACGACAGGTCGATTCCCCTTAGTAAATTCCGCTCTTATAATCTCAATAGGTCCCAGGGTGGATTCACCAGAGTCAGTGCTGGTATCTTTACCGGCAGCATTATCGTCAGGAACAGAGCTTGACTGTGGCTCAGAGTCACCTGCACAAAAGATGTATCTTTTCTAGGTGTGAAATGCATGGTTGAAGCTTGATGTTACCTGTCATTCCAGTAAAATTTAGTTTTTCGGAGGGTACGATCAGCAGGAGACGATCAAAGTAAACAGATCGGAAATAAAAACGATCCGCTGAAAGTGCACACTAACTCAAACCAACCAAAAGTATCCAAGGTTGAAGAAGGTAAGATTACCGAGAGGTTACTAGACCCCCGTATCCACAAAACCTTCAATCATTCGCGCTCACTCGTGAAGTTTCGTGAAAGTTTAATTTTTATTAGATATCACAGCCTTCAAGATCACACGATATTGCAGGAAGTCTACGGCGATATTCCTCTCCTCAATGAACCGATTCTGAAATAGCCTTATCCTACGGCTGAATGCCTGTTAACAACACGGATTTAAAAAATGCATTAGAAATGCCTCGACCGGGGATCGAACCGGGATCACCTGAAAACCCGGAGGGAAATTTTTTTCGCTCGCCCCAAATTTCTCCTCGGATGTCACAATTTTGTCAGCGCAGGAAAGCTTCTTGTCAGCGATGTCAAATATTTTGAGAGAGAGAAATTCCTCCCTTAACCGCTTTTATTGTTCTGTTGCCGAAGTTACTAATCATATCTACATCAGTAGACTTATTACAGACTATAGATAACCTAGCTATATACTGTAATACAGTAACTGTATTGAATACAGTGTATCCTCATTGATAGGTAGCTATGTATGTCAATAAACTTATATTCAATTATCGTCGTGTTCTAGTTGAGTTTTATTTTCCGATGGGCTTCGAAAATCGTCTTGAATTGCCCCAAACTAAGCCACAAGCCAATTCCAGTACTCCAGGCAGCGAGCAGAGCGGGCATGTTTCCGGACCAGGAGCAACTTGAGACTCGAGCTACTAGATCCCTCTACGGTAGAGGCTCTACCAACTAAAACTTTAAATTGGTACAGGGCAGCTGTAGCAGTTGGTGCTCAAGACATTTGTGCAATTGGAGAGGATTATTGATCCTGGAAGTATCAGGGAGGAAGTGTATCATCTTGAATGTTCACCAGTATTTGGCTCATCAATCTACAACAACAAGTACAACTACGACTCTACTATAACCTTTAACAACAATTATAGCCATGCCACTCTACAACTACAACCTTGTCAATCTATGACCCCACCAATCTACAACAACAACCTTTAACAACAATTATAATTATGCCACTCTACAACTACAACCTTATCAGTCTATAGCCCCACCAATCTACAACTGCAACCTTATAAATCTACAACAACAAGTACAACTACGGCTCTACTATAACCTCTAACAACGATTATAACTATGCCACT